>UXGC01000463.1:0-106143 GCA_900480045.1 Eurytoma adleriae
CGCCCCGGGCGCCCGTTTGCGAAGTGGGCATTTCTGCCTCGCTAGGCAAAAAAATAGTATACACAACACGGGAGTAAGTAAAGAAAGCCTCAAATCGCATGTTTAACACCCTCGGCTTCGCCTCGGTTGACAATTTACATGCGATTTGAGACATTCTTTACTTTTCCTCCCTAGCTGTGTAATATACTAATTATCTGTTCAATCCGTTGGCGATCTACAACAATGCGAAAATAGTTACTTTCGATACTAGTGCGTAAAACTTGCGAGTGATTCATCAATCGCATTTGTTTCGCACGTCAAATACGGAGGATGAGGGATGTGCGGATATACTTTTATCGGGAAGATCTTCTCGATTATTATATTTTGTTGAAGAAACTTAGTAGAAAAAGTAGGCCAATAAGCCTGACTTTTCGAAAAAATCGTTGCATCGAAAGGCGATTCATTGAGGAATAAGCCTCGAGAAAAAGAGGCTTGATGTACATGATTCTTTTAAAAGTTTAGACATTTACAGGGTATAAGATACTCCTGATCGCTTCTCATATATTCACTAATTTGACTTGTTAAATGTTTTCGTGGGTGGGGGAACAGATCCTGCGCGTCTCTGAGCAGGCGCAAACGTCATCGGCTCTCTCTCTCTCTCTCTCGCTTTACTTCCCGCAGGTAAGGAGAAATCGGTGCGCGCGACGTTAGCAAGCACCCGTCGCGTGTGCGAGCTGCGAGCAAACGAGTGGGGCTCTTGACGTCAACGCTGACCCTGGATGTGTACGCGCTAGGCGGCATACGCGGCCGCTTCCCCAGGTTTCTCTGGGTTTCTCTGGGTTTCTCCGGCTTTTTCGCAGGTCGTGCTTTGCGGACAATAGCAGGAATGCCTGCAGGAAACACCAGGCTTTTTTTAATAAACAACCGCTTTAAGAGTACCATTGATTCAAAAAAAATGTTACCGATGTGCTCTTACTAGATCGCTTCATCACTTGTCCCCTTAGTCAATTAACTAATTATGAACTCGTTATACCTAGTAGAAAAGCTTTATAGAGCTCCTTGTAATAGACAAAAAATAAATTGGAGATAAGACGATTTATTTTCTTTGTCGCGTTTCACTTTTTTCATTCGGTTCATTGATTTAAGATGAACTCTACGTCCCAACATTCTGTTAATAATGATTAATAATTATTAAATGAGCAAAGTACGACAATTGTATTTATTTAAACTTTATTCGTTCAGTAGCAACGCATGATAGAAGTATTAGCTGATTAAATAGTCCGAGTGAGGATAATCACGATAAAGTAGACCATAAAAATGTTATAAAAGGCAAATTGAAAATTATTTCCACTGTATGGTATTTTTTTAATGTTTACTCTACTGGACATGTGCTTTGGTAAATATGGACTGAAAAGTTATAAAAGATATTTTTTACCTATGAAATGAATGAACTATAAAAACATTATCCCAATTTGGAGGAAGTAATAAATCATCCCTTAGTGGGATAAATTGAATGATTCTGTTGCGCACAAATAAAACATGTGTATATATATACACATATATATACTGGCAAGATTTCGCGTACTCCAAGCACCACAAGAGGGTTATAAGATTAAAATGTTTTCTAAAAATTAAAAATTGAATTATTTTGCCTTTATTTTTGCTTCCTTCTTATAGAAGCTTTGTAATAGCGCGCGTGTGTGTGCGTGCGCGTGGGTGTGGGTGTACGCCTAATTGCTACTTAATGGATTTTAATCTATAATGGCTCACATTTTTTTTAATTAGATCGAATTTATGGTACTCCCAATTAATTGGATAATTTCAAGTAAAGATAGAAGTGTTATTTAAATTTTATTTTCGTAACAGAATTGATAATTTAATTTTTTTTATAAAGTCTCAGAGAAAGAGGAAAGAACGGGATACTACTAAATAATGTACTTATCAACGAGTGCTGTGTAGGTACTTGACGATTATTCTGTTCCATACTCAGATACTCTCGCGGAATGCGGCCTACCGCTCAGCTGTGGGTTAGCAGAGGTAACAGGTGTGCGCTGCCTTCGTTTTTCTCCTTTATCTTTCGATGAATCAATGAATACGATCAACAGCTAGAGCCGTCCCCTCTCTTAGTCTCCCGCGATATCTAACCTATAAATAAAAAATAATGTTTTTAGAATTGTCAGAAAGTGTTACCGGCTGTTACCGGCTATTCTCATTTCTCAGCTGATGTAAGCTGTACATGTAAAATATAAATTGAGTAGTGCCAAAATCCAGTATTAATTTTTCAAATTGAAGCAGTATTTTTAAACTGACTATGATAAGAACTTATCCAAAATAAGTATAACAATTTACTGTCTGATTACTGTCAGATTATCTTGATTAGAACATTTTGAGGAGAGGTAATAGTTGTAGGTGTCCTGTCAAAAAAGGATTATTTGTTTTTTCTCTATCTTGACTAACGAGCACGAAAAACTGTATTCTAAAAATCTTAAGTTGTCAAAAAATTAAAGTCTGTTCAGTAGAACCTGGGCTCTTGGCGCACACAAGCACGCACTGCAACGAAAATTGCATCTTATTAAAAGGAAGTCCAAATAACAAGATAGTTGCTTTTCCAGTATCAGCTGACGGTGATGTAATAATTTTTAAAAAGGGTAAAAGTAGGGGCATTATAGAATGACTGGATAAGAAAAGTGGATGCTGAGATAAATAAAGGGAAGGCATAAAATACCGAGGAAAATGCTGTAAGGGAGAAAAATTGTTTGGTTCGTAAAAAGCAGTGGTCGGCCAGTATAGAATTCCAGTACAGCGGCATTCGCATTAAAGGGTAAGACTAAAATAATAAAAGTGAAGCTGGCCGATCCTGTGCACAGAGGCACGGAATTTCGTTGAACGGATTTTGCTTCTCTCTTTCGCCTTGGTCGGTACAGGTCGCTTTCGGCCGCGTTCATTCAAGGGATGCAGCGCTGCTGTCCTAGTTTGCTCAAAATTGCTCCAGCAGTCGTTCAACCCTCGGCCTAGATTCGCGCCCCACTGCTGTGCTGCTGCTGACGTCATTCTCGTAGCGCCCGCCTTCTACATTCTGCACGCGAACGGGGAAATGAAAAACGGGAAAACGGAAAACGGAAAACGGAAAACGGAAAACGCAAAAACAGCAACGCGGATTCATTTTTCAAACAATTAATAGACATTAGCTACCCGCATCTCGCAATCTTCTATTTTCTATTTTGTCTAGCAAAATTTGCGTTTTTCCAACAATTGAAAGAAAAATCCTTCATTTGTTGAGCTTACAATTTTTAAGGCAAAGGAGTATACTATACCCCTTCTACTAAGGGAAAGTAATTATTCCCGCAGCAGGGGTGACTGGTATCAATTCTCTGGTTTTGAGTAGCCATGCGCAAAGGCAAGTAATGCATACTTGGCATCGATCGGTCGCTGGCCTTTGCTACTATACGACCGGAATTCCGCATGGTCGATGCGCGCGATGACGCAGTCCGTGCCAAACACCCACATATCTCCCCACTTGTACACGTCAACCCTGTTAATTTTCTTCCTTCCCAAGATCTTTTCCTTCTTTACCACACGAGACTGATTAATGAAAAAAAAATTTTTTTCTTAGCGAGACGAGAGTATCATTTTTTCTCCTGGCGCTCGATCGAGTAACAAAAAGTAGTTTACTGGCAACGGGACATAATACAGTTGAGTACGGGCATACATTAATTTCTTCCTTTTAATAGGTAATATATTCCTTCCACTTTTAAATATTTTAAATACATATGCGCAATCTTTAAAGGAGAATTTTTTAAATCTGTTTACCTTATAACAGTCACTAAGCCAGTAAAATAATAATACATTACGCAACTCGTGCGCAAAGCTGCGGTTCCACGTTTTGCGCCCCATCGCAAAAAATTTAAAAATATTCATCTTCTTTCCGTGTTAGTAAGAGAAGTTAAAAAAATCTAGACTCCCTTGGAGATGGTAGGCATGATATGATACTGCTTGCAGAAATAGTTGTAAGCGTTAAACTGTTTACGTGTGCTGTTTTGCTGCTTATTCAGAGTTGCAGACAGCCAGATTTTTCACGAATAATTTATTAATTTTATAGTATTTTACTATTTATTATAAGCAATATTAGCTTTATTAGGTACGTTTTGCCTACTGACTGGCTGGATACGTCTATTTAATAATATATCTTTTTAAAAATGAATATGTAATAGAATAATTTTTTAGGTGTAAAGAAAGTTTTTTCGTAACTGTTCAATTGGCAGTAATTGTCATGAGAGTCTATGATGACAAACAATAACGCATGCATAATAAAGTAGGTCAGTGAAGTCGGTGGGTCGGTGCTCACGCGACGTTACGCAAGTAAGCTACCGTTCGGCCTGTATTTCTCAATGGCTTATGGCAGTTATGGCTAATCGATTGGGATGTAGCGCGGCAATAAAAGACAAAGAAAAAGTTTAGCTGCAAAATTCTTATCAGTCTGTCAGCCTGTTGTTGTTGCTTCAAAAATAAATTAAGTTACATTAATTCTTGCGAAAAATACTTCGTAACGAGTCGTTTCACTGAATATAAAGCATTTTCGAAGAATATCAAGTTCATGTTGATGTATTACTATAATTATATCGATAAAACTTACTTAGATAATAATTATTTTTGGATAGTCCATCTATGCCCCGAAGGTTCACATTGCCCCGTGGCAATGTAGATAGAGTATTGCGAATAACTAAAAGCAAAACATTCGTCCGTATAATCCGTCCAATTGAGGTGTCAGAAAGAGAAAGGGAGTATAAACCATTTTCGCCGCCTAAGTATTATCCAGCTCGCTGATTTTTCTAATTATTGGAATCCTAAATGCCATGATTGATTATTGTAGAGAATTTTATTGCGCATCTTCTTGCACTAGGAACAATTTTGTAGGCTTTTCCGTTTAGTTATTTAAGAAAAACAAGATTTTGCTTAAAAAGAAAATCATTATATTTTTTATTTCAACTCGCCAGCTTGTCGTCGAGAATTTATATTTTTGCTTCATATTGATAGACAACATTTTTCAACACATTCTACGACTGCTATAAAATATTAGACCTATACAATTTAAAAAAAAAGTTAAAAAGTTTCGATTTATGAAAAGTTGCAGTGACAAAAAATTAGCTGAAGTGTCAAGGAAGTTTTTGCTGAAAGTTTCAGACCTTCAGATATCATGGGAAAAAACAAGAGCGACAAAACCGAAAAACCTACAAATTTGTTCCCAATGCAAAAATGCGCGATCAAATTCTCTGCAATAATCAATCCCTGCATCTGGGATTCCAGTAATTAAAAAAATCTGCGAGCAGGGCAATACTTAGGCGACGAAAATGGTTTCTACACCCTTTCTGTTCCCGGCGCCTCAATTGTCGAGTGTCGAGTAACTCTTCCGAATTCTCTAATTTCTGAGAAGCTCAGGTAATTGGTCTTGCAAAATAATTCGCAGTTTGAAGCAATTAGTCGGCCTCTAGTGGCCAAATGCCTTTTTACTGTAACGGTAACACTGCTAAACAGCAATCTGCCCAATGTCTTGTTTCCTTGTACTAATTATGCATTAAAAAGTGCTTAATGGAGTTTTACCCGTGTGTTACAGTTGACTGGCTTTCTTCAGCAACCTGTGCCGTACAACAGCATGACGGAAGTGTACGCGGTCGCGAGATGGGATCCAACCTACAAATACTGCCTAAGAATCGTCTTGACTGACGGGTCGCTGCTTCTCCAAGCGAGCAATGCGTACACGCGAGACCAGTGGTATCATTCAATACTGTGGAAGGTAATGTCAGTATGTCAGTTGTCGATGTAGTGCTGCGCTCAGCGTAAGAGTGTAAGGAGGTTGCTTACCGGTCGATACTCTCTTGTAGAAGAGCATTTTCAAGTACCAACAGCAGCTGTCGAACGCCAGCAAGGAGGAAGTCGTGCTGCGCGAACTCAAGGCGCTCGTGGATTTCGCACTCTGGACGCCGTTGCAGGTCGAGCTTTAGCATTACTTTATTTTCTTAGCGAGAAGGAGAGGAGCTTTTAAGTAAAGCCCGCTTAACCCTTCGAACTGCAGGACGAGAGAGTGGCAGGCGCGCCGCTCGAGTCGGTGGCGAAGCTGCTGGAGGAGGGCAGCAAGGGGAGCAGCGCGGACGAGGCGTCGGCCGACGAGGAGTCCGGCACCTCGAGCGAGGAGGCCGAGGACCAGCTGGGCCGCAACTGGGCCGAGGCGGTGCTGCACGTGGCGGCGCCCCTGCTGGAGCGGGCGACGCCCCCGGCCAGCCTCGCCCGGGCGCTCGCGCGCCTGGCCCACCGGCACCCAAGCTCGCCGCTCGTCGGCGCCATCAGCCCCGCCATCACGCGCTGCCTCAAGCACACCGTCGACTTCGGCAAGTCGCCCGACATGCGCCGGCTCCTCCAGGTCTTCATCGCCGCTCTCCACGAGAACCTGCACGGCGAGCGCGCCCTTCGCGAGTACATCGCCTCTGTCCACGGACCCGGCAGCGACTGCCCCCACCCCCGCGTCCTGCCCAATCTGGTCTCCGTCTGCGTCGCGGCCATCTTCCACAGGTAAGGCGCGCGCTTTCCTCCCTCCTTGCCCGCTCTCTACCTTGGCTTGCCCTCCAGGTTCGAGCAGCAGCAGCAGCACCAGCAGCACCAGCAGCACCAGCAGCACCAACAGGCGGAGGAGCCCGGCCCGCCGCCCGCCCCGCCGCCACCCCTGACGTGCTACCTCCTCGTACTGAGCATTGCGTAATAGTCGTTAACCTTTTTATTTCGCCGCACTCGCTGATAGCATTGCCAAGAGTCGTGCATTGTGTGATCGACAGGTCAGAGTACGCAGACTGGCGGCCAGGCCTGGGAGCGCTGCTTCAGCCGGTCCCATTTCCAGAGGAGGCCCTTGCCGACCGGGAGGTGCAGCAGTCGGTCTTGTCGGTCGTCATGCGCCGCCTCGGCAAGGACCCGCGCTGCTCGGTGCACCGCGTGCTGCTTCCCGTGCGCGAACCTCGCCCCGGGTGGATCCACATCGCCGCGCCCTCCAGTCCCGCCTGCCCCGACGAAGGCCAGCTCTTCGGAGAAATGGTAAGGAAGCCCACATCCGTGAGGTTGACAATGCTCCGCTCCAGGCTGACGATTACTGCAGCGAGTTTGTTGTAATCCCAAGCTGACGACCCTGCTGGCCTGCTGCTGTCGACGGAAACGCTTCGTGAACTCGCTGCTGAAGCAAACCGGCGGTGCCTGCATCCTCCTAGGAGTGCGGGGCTGCGACGCTGCGCAGGAGGCGCTCTGCTTGATGCTCGAGTGGCGCGTGCTGCCCAACGAGGAGGCCCGCCTGCAGGTCGTCTCTGCCCTCCAATCCACCGAGTCCGGCAAGAGCCGCTATGCCGGCCTCTGTCAACGTCAGCGCAATCTCCAGGAATTGGTTCGTAGCTCTTCCTCGATAGCACTATCCAGTCTCCGGACCGTGCTGATAAATCGTGCACTTGAATTGCATTAGCAACAGAAGGGTGGCCCTCGCAAGCTGACGCTGCCCGTACGCGCGACCGACGCGGATGTAGCTCTGCTGCTGGGAGGTGGTGCCCTGGGCAATCTTGAGTGTCTCAGCCTAGCCTTCACCTCGGTTACTTCGGCCTGCGCCGAGCAACTGATCAAGTTGCCTGCTCTCAGATATCTCAATCTCTGGGCTACGCAGTTCGGCGACTCTGGCCTCCAAATGATCAGCGAACATCTACAAAAGCTGCAGGTTCTTAATCTGTGCGAGACGCCCGTCTCCGATAAGGGAATCTCCACACTGGCCTGTAACTATTTATTAAACCATCACGTTCGTCCTAAAGTTTAAAGCACCCAATGCATAACTCATCTCGTATTCTTCCTTTCTTATTCCTCCAGCGCTAACGAACCTGCGAAAATTGAATCTGAACAGCACAAAGCTGTCGGCATCGACTTTCGAGACACTGAAGAGACGTCTACCGTCCCTGCAAGAGTTCGACGTCCGCTACACGGAAGCTTGGTGACCCGAGTACACGCCCGAGAGCTCGTCGAACAACTGCTCTCGGGACGGCTCGCGACGCACCAGCAATAAAAACCGCCAGCGCTAGGCGAAATTAGAGCAGAAGCACTCACAGCTCTCCGTGCCAGTCCTACTTCATTCCCGTTTCTCTCCCGTTTCTCTCCCGTTTCTCTCTCGCCTCCCTCTCTGCGAGCCTAAACTTGTGCTTCCGTCTGCCAAGTGCCCTTTCTCTCCTTTCTCTCTGTCTCCTTCAAACCATTACGATATACGCACTCATTCGATATTGCCTTTTCCAATTCCGCAATCTCTTTCTTACTGTGTCTCCTCTCCTCCCTAGAGTTATAATCCGCTAATGCTTTATCCTTTTTTATTGCAAACATTCATTTCTCTCTGTGCTATCAACTTCAAATACCTTCGCTCATTTGTATTCTTCTTATTACGTGTAAAGTATTAACTTAAAACGATTACATTAAATATCATTTCTATTTGTTTCATGTAAGCGAAGTAATATTTTTCGTCAAGTATGTATAAAAAGAATATTATTTTCGACAAATATTTATCGTTTAATATTAATTGTTAAGGAAAAGCAAGTAGAGTATTATTTACAAATTAAAAAACCGACTGTGCACTATGGATTTATCTTAACACTTGACACTTGGTGTTTGCATTTAACTTTAAAAAGAAAATAATGATAAAACATTAATCAAACGGCACTATGTGGCGAAAGTTTTCTCTGAAAGTTTTACTTTTTAATTAATAACTAAGACAGCTCGTGAAATGAGTAATGTACTACTTACATTGTATGCAAAGAAAGTATTTACTTGAAAACAACTGACATCCATTAAATATTGAATAATAAAATCAATTACAATTACTCGCTGCATTTAAGTTCAAGTAAGTATTTTCTAGACACTATTAATGTTTCTAACTGTTTGAAGTAGTGTTATAAGAATTGTTGAAAAGCTGTGAATTCAAAGGGCTTCTTATTATTAGTACTGTACATGTTCTGCGTACTTAAAACTTAAGAGTAATTGTTTTTTTTTATCAAAAATGAGGTCAAAAGCAAAGCAAACATCCATTTTTGATCCTGAAAAGTTGTATAAAAATTGAAGGTACTGCCTGTCCAAGGTCCATCACATATCACTTAGGCATGCAGTCTAAGACTTTAAAATTTTCCTACCTTCGATGTAAAACTCTCTAATGGCGGTCTGATGACAATTGTTTGATCAGCAAAGCTTACAACATGTGTAAAATTAGTCCCGCCCTTACTCGATAACAATTATCAAAAAGGAAAAAAGGAAAGGAATAACGTAATAAAACAAAACATTAAGAGACTGAAAACGGTAAGGAAATTAACTTCCGTCTTTAATAAAAGAGAAAAAAAAACAAAAAAAAAACAGAAAAAAAGACAAAATGCTTTATTTTTAATGTTTAATAGTACAACATTAACAAACGAGCTGTTGCTGCCATTTCGATTTTAACATATCCTCGATGCTTAGATCATAGTTCAAAACTGAATGATTTAGATTCATGATTTTGTTATTAGAGAGTAAGTCACGATTTAAAGGAGTACTATAAAAGTATTATATAATATTCCAAGTCTCTTTTAAATATATTTATATGTATGAAAGATAAAAATATCTGTTAGAGATTGCAAGAAAAATATCGTTTAAAGTCCGAAATTAATTCTTATACCATTTCCAGTCCCGAAATAAAGTTAAGAAATCAGTTGATTTTAAAGTTAAAAATTATAAGAGAGATTAAATTCGGACGACTGCCCTAAAAAAATGTAATGTATATTGCGATTTCAGTGTAAACACTGCCACGCAACCCCGCCGATCGTGCTAATAAAGAGACTGGTGCACTTTGGACGAGGGTGTGCCGATGATTTTTTGATCTTGTGCATCTTTTCGCGATAACGGACGTTCTTATAAAGAACAAGAATGAACAGATAAAAAAATAAAATATTTCGAGAACTATAATATATAATGATCTTAGTGTACATAGTTAAGCGCCAAAGTTAACGTTAATTATTTATTTCCAGTAGCTTCTATTTATATATAAATATTATATTAAATAATTATTATTATTCACCGCACAAGCTGATGTAAACGCAGTAAATTGAAAAACGAGTTAAACAAGATTTTTCATAGTGCGTGTTTAAAAAGAGAATAAAAATGGGGTATAAAAGTGAGCTGGGCAGTTGTAAACTGCGGCCCTTCGAACCCTGGTGTTATTAAAATTATTATAATAATTATAAAATAATTAATAGTTAATAAAATGAAAAATGATAATGATTATGGGAACGACTGATGCTGCAAAGGAAATTTTCTTCATCGATACTTTCGTGCTGCGCAATTTGACACGGGGAGGAAGCGTTGCAAGAAGACTGTCTGCGTCAATTTCGAATAACTGCGATTTTAATGCGTAGTCAGTTATAAAACTGTCACAAGGCGGTAAACAATAAATAAAGAAAATTTAAGCAGTGGCTAATTTAATGATTAATAGATAGAGTCTCAATTCCTGCATCCAAAGCCCCATCGGGCATATTCAGCTTTTCAATGAATACATTGTACTTATCCTAAGAATTGCAACCGTGTAAACGCCACTCTGTTCTGTGCACTTATTCCATTTTTATCATTGAAAAGTTTTTTTAACTTCATGCAAGCTGTACATCATTATCCTACTTGTTGCTTTTTCATTAAATTGTTTTCAGCTAATGCTGTAAATAAAAAAATATTGAAAAACAGATCTGCCTAACGATACTCGATTATACTTATACCCTAATTATACACTTAGTTTTTACTCTCTTTTATTTAATTTACAAAACGTCACATGCATTCGTATTTTGGAATATACAAGATAATGTACAATAGATAAACATTCAGTAGTGTACAGATGTCTGTACATATACGCAGGAATGCGCAGGAATGCGCAGAAATATACGCACAAAGACACTTCACATATTGTCCTTCTGTAACTTTTAACTTGCCGGTGCGCGATGAAAAAAATTGGTTTGCAAGTTTATCCTTTAAAAACAAGGCTACTGTGCAGAGCTGCCACTTTCCTCAATTCTGTGCTCATGGATTATTGTAGTCGGTGTGGACTAATGCTTGAATATTCGGTGATAGTGTGCGGTAAACTTCGTAGGGTACGCTTTCTGCAAAAGTTTACAGCGAGATTAATATTTTACGATAGTGATAAAGGAATAGTGCACTGATTTTAAACGTAAACGTTTTAAAGAACTACTTAAATCTAACGAAAAGAGAAGAAAAAAAGGGAAAAACGGCGCTTGAAAGAAGCCTTTTAAAAAGTAATTCCAAAAATTGAAGAGCTTAATTATCTTATACTTATATATGATGTTTGGATAAAATTTTGTTTCAAAAATTTTTCACCTTTACACGAGTATTTGAGATTCGACCAAAGAACCATCTGCTGGGAAAAGGCAAACACTCCGAGGCGTCCTCCCTTAAGCGTCGAGTCGAAATGATTGCCTGAATCAGCAATGAGTCTCTGACCCTCGTAGATCCAGAGTCGGATGAGGCCGATACTTGGTCTGTGAATCAAGCGCCACCTGTAAGAGGTGTACTGTTTCCAGCCTACTTTTCGTGGGTCCTTCCAGAGCAATTTCACCTATGGAATCAAGAAAATATAAATAAAGGAGGTTAAATATTTAACATGCGCGTGTAGATATAATGAAGTTTACCTGATCGCGCGTGTTACCGGTATGCCAGAGACTGTTGCGCATGATTTCGCCTGGTCCAGTTTTCGAGTCGACGAGCTTCAGTTGAATACCAGCCTCTGCCACTGCTCGAAAGGGTTTCGGTTCCCAGTAAGTCTGCAGTACCTTTTTCCACATGACAGTGTAGAACTGGCGGGTATTCTGATAAGAGAAGACGAAGCCCACGTAATCGTCGTCGATCTCAGTGTTGACGAAGAATGTACCCTCAAAATCGACTCCACTGAAACTATCCTGGCCTGCGAGGGTAAGTGTGGACATGTACATTCGTACATTCTTATGGCTTTACCGAACAGTGAGATGCAGCTTTTTCAATTTTTCAAATACTTACCCACTGCGATCCCTGGGTCGCTGTTCATCGTCTGGTAAATTTCAGAGCCGTTGTGGTGAATTTCCCAAATGGGATCCTCCTGAGTTTTCCCGTATGGATCAAGGGCGATAGTGTCGTATTTACGAAAATCTGTCGCCCATACCCGACTGTTGTTTGGGCAGATGTCTACAAGGTTAGCTACTTTGTCGTTGTCATTGTCATCATAGCAAGCGTCGCCAATGCCATCATCTGCAAAGGAATATTTAATTATTTTCTGTCGCGCACCGACTTTCATCGTATGCAGGAGCATACGATTTAGAGCGCTCGGTAGGTCATCGACTGACTATTGAGATCCGCCTGCTCGGGATTCGGCACGTATGGACAGTTGTCGCGGTCGTTCGGCACTCGGTCGTTGTCCGCGTCGTCGTCGCACTCGTCTCCTACCCCATCGTTGTCCGTGTCAGTCTGACTGGGATTTGGATCGTTGATGCAGTTGTCGATGTCGTCCTGAATGCCATCCTTATCGCGATCGGTATTGTTGTCGCAGACGTCGCCAACCCGATCGCCGTCTTCGTCCAGCTGATCGCGATTGGAGGTGCGCGGGCAGTTGTCGCACACGTCGCCAATGCCATCCCCGTCCACATCCAGCTGGTCCTCGTTCCACGTCTTCACGCAGTTGTCCTCGTCGTTCGGCACGCCTAGCGGGCGAGCATTGCAGATTGACGTATCGATTAGTTGCAGAATTACTTGAAAGTGAGAACGAGCTAGTTAGTGGAGCAAAAGGTTGTCGAAAGAGTACCGTCGTCGTCGATGTCGTTGTCGCAGGCGTCACCGATGCCGTCGGCGTCCGTGTCGTGCTGATCTTTGTTCTTGACGTAAGGACAGTTGTCGCAGACGTCGCCCACGTCGTCGGGCCCTTCCTGATCGCTGTCGGCCTGGTCGCTGTTCGGTACCAAGGGACAATTGTCCGAGAGGTTCAGCACGTTGTCGTTGTCAGCGTCCTCGTCGCAAGCGTTGCCCATGCCGTCCCCATCCGCGTCCTCCTGGCCGCTGTTTGGCGTTTTGGGGCAGTTGTCCGCCCGGCAGCGCTGGTCCTGACAGTTGAGAGCCTCGTCCGGGTAGCCGTCGCTGTCCGAGTCGAGGCCACAGGTCTGGCCATCCCCAGCCCAGCCCACGTTGCACTGCGAGTCAGGCCAACAACTCCATTTCTTATTCTCCCAAGGCGAACGAGATAATGAGTGGTGTATAGTTACCCTGCAGGAGAACTGATTGAGAGCGATGCAGATGCAGTCGGCGTGATGGTCGCATCTGGTGATGCCGTCGGGACAGACGTCGTGGCTCGGGTGGCAGCCTACCGTTTGATTGCCGATAAAACCGCTTTTGCACGGGCCGCATCTAGCTGTACCCTAAGAAAAATGCTCTTTACACTCTCCTCTGTTGGTATATCGCGTTAAACGTGTAACCTTGTTCAAGATGCTTTTGTTGCTTTTGTTGCTTTTGTTCCGATCACACCGCTTAAGAAGCGAGCAGCGAGTAGCCGATTATGAAGGGCGACTTATTAACTGGTAATTATAGAATACTGTGTAAAGGTGTAGAGATGCTAGTGGGAAGTGGGAAAAGTGGGAAAAGTGAGAAAAGTGGGCCAATGGAAACGGTAATAACGGTAAGAACGGTAGTATCGGTAATAGTAACAATTTATTAACGGTGAAAGGAGCGCAGCAATTGGGGCTTGAGGAATGTTACTGCAGGGGTCTGCGATTACCTTACTTCCGGCTTCTCCGCTTCCTTCTCAATTCTGACCTTGGCTCCAGGCTGCGCTCCGAAATTCTCGACTCGTCGCGCTCGGCGCGCTCGGCGCGCTCTCAAATAACTTGCTCATATCAGTTACTGCACATACCCCCTGAGAAATTCACGCAAGCCCGACAAGATTAAAGTCGCAGAGCCTCGGACTTGCAGTAAACTTTTTTCCGAACACACAAGTTCACGAGACATACGGCTTCTTTTGACAATTGGCCTTGGAGTAGGTAGCCGAGACAGGGACAGGGCTTTTTACGAATAGCGCACCGCGCGGAATTGCGTTTCACTTCCGCTTATCCGCATATCTCGTTGCAAAGACGATTAATCAAACAGAAGGATTGATAGTTGTGGTGAGGAAGAATAAAGAAATGTAAATAAAAGCCCATTATGTTTTTTCCTTTTCGTCCACTTATAATTCGTACATTAATATTGCGTGCATTGTTCGCTTTCAGAAAAGAATACAAGAAACAAAAGAACACAAATTAAAAAGGTAAAAAGATAAAAAGAGTGTATCGAAGTGAGTGTTCAAGTCTCGAAGAGAAGGTGAAAAATTGAAAGTAAAAAGAGCGTGAAGGGGCAGTCTAGAGTAATTATTCTACGACTAGTAATTTTCATAAAGGTAAAACTACATAAAGTAAGTAAGGAAACGAAGTAATGTTTAAAAGAACGGGCCCTTGTTTGCTTCCTAACTCGCGGCCGTCTACTCATCAAGTCGTCACGAAGCACGCACCGGCATTTTTGCTTTTTGGTTATCAATGACGTTTTTCGATTGCTTAATTCACGTGCAAGTCACCTCGGAGTTGAAGCAGTCCGAGTTATCGACACAGCCACCGTTGTTCTCACTGCAGGGGTCGATCCTGTAGCAGTACTGCCTGTGCTTCAAGGCGTAATCGACTCCTCGACCCTCTGACACGTTGCCGGTCATGCCCTCGGGGCAGGCGTCGCATCTGCGTTTGCAAAAAGAAGAAAAATGGCAAGAATTGAAAAGAGGAGAAAGTCGTTAGCTGTAAGCAGCTGGACTTGTTGCTGGACTGACCTGTATCCGCTGTCGAACTTGAAGCAGCGGACGCCTTGCCAACAGGGTTTCGCGAGATCGCACTCGTCTTCGCGGTGACAGCTGAGGCCGTTGCCATTGTAGCCGGCGGGACAAGGACCGCAGCGGAAGAAGGGTGCGACGTGGCTCGGTGCACACTGCACGTTCGGGAAGCAGGGGTTCGGCTGGCAGCCATTTATTCGCTCGCAGTGCTGGCCGTTGCCAGTGTAGCCGCGCGGGCAGGCTCCGCAACTGCGTAATTCACATCGTCTTGTAGCAATCGTCGGTCTTCGCTCGTCAGTTAGAACTAACTGCTACTAATTAGCGATTACTCGGTGCAGCTTACGTGAAACCACTGGCGGTGTCCATGCACTCGACTCCCTCGAAGCAGGGGTTGTCGCGGCAGCCGGGGTAGCGCCGACAATTGCGTCCATCGCCGTAGTAGCCTACCGGGCAGCGCACACACTGTGGTCCAGATGGGCCGTCGCGACACTCAGCGCCCGGGAAGCAAGGCGAGTTGTACCGACAGCTTATCGGTGGCGGCGGCGGGGCTGCTCCATGCCAACAGAACAATTTCACCTTTTAACATTTTACACTCTAAATGCCGCGCTCTTCTAGTCTTTCTTCAAATTCCGATAGCTTACGCGTTGGCTTCTCCTGGCAGGCGGCGCAGTTCTCCAGCAGTTCCCGTACGCGCTTCGTCTCCAGCAACTAAGGCATATATCTTATGTCAATCTTTCGCCAATATATTATGTCAAATAAGTCCAGTGAAAATAAACCTCACGTTCAAATCTAGTTTTGTCCACATTTTCTTAATCGCGTCGATCAGGAGATTGAGCGTCTTGGCCATCATCTCGTCAGTGTAGCAACCTAAAGTCGAAAGTCGAACGTAAAAAGAGTAAATAGTGAAACATTGTCAGCATTGGCATACCATTGGGATCGACGAGGGCCGGAAACTCCCCGGGAATGTCGCCCCTCCTGCGTACCCTGCTGCCATTGCCGGCGCTTCGGTGATGCTCTTCAGGATCGCTCTCGAGCTCGTAGAGCGAATTGCCCAAGCAATTTTCTCTGTGCAGCGCCTCCTCTACATCGGCGGCGCCGTAAATTTTTACTCTGTACCGCTTCTCGCGAAACTGAAAAGGTGACGAAACTTTATGTTTTCCTAAAAAATCTCTGGATTGAGCTTAATTCTTTACGTTTAATATTAGACTATCGCTGCAGGAATAGACGCGCGGGGCTTTCGTAGGGATAATCTCATGAATAAAACGAGTGAGCGTTAAAATTATTTCCGAGCACGTAGGAGGCTAGATCAAAAATAACCGGCCGAAAAGCAGAAGAAGCGAGGAAAAGGAAAGAAGGAATTGGAATAAAGAGGAAGAAGAAGAAAGAAGGAAAAATAAAGGCGCGATGGTAGATTTTGCAGTTGTTGAGCAAGTGCTAGTAGTGATTGGCGCGCTCTACTCGGCAAGCCATATTTGGCGAGAGCCGTCCCACGAGGCCAGCAAGGCAAAGACTTAGTCCAGGAGGCTCGGAAGCTCGTTTAGCGAGCAAGCAGTTGGAGTTTTACCACTTGGAGCGGCAGGTCGCCGGCGTCGAGCGCCAGTTGCTGCAGACTCCTCTTGAGCGACATTTCAGCCTGACGCACGCAGTCGACGTAGACCTCCATCCGAGCTTGTGCTGCTCGCTGGTGCAAGACGAGGGTGATGCTCTTGAAGGGCTCACTTATGCCAAGGCTTTCGGCCATTATGTGCTCGCGCCGCGACTCGTTCTTCTCCACCGTCTCGACGATTACTACAACAGAGCAAAAGCGCCGGAAAAGTGCAGCAGTGCTTTAGTTCTGCCTTTTACCTTCGTTTTCCTTAGTTTGACGCTTCTTTACGTTACCTCGCTTCGTCCGTCGCTCCAGCATAAGGACGAATTTTGATTTCTTTTGCCCATTCGGATACTCGGCGACGAAAAAGCTTTCTGCGCCGTTTGCCGACTTCTTTCTTAATTTCACGTGACTTATGCTGATGGCAAATTTATCGTCCATCAAGACATTCTCCAAGTTTCTGCTTAATCCTTGGGGAAAAAAGTAGCTTTAAACTATTACTGTATCGTTTAGCTCGAAATAAGATCAATTGACCGAGGGGGATAATACGCGACAGAGAGCAATTTCGAGCAATTGACGAGCGGCCCTTCTGAAATCGATGAATCGAGCAGCTAATCGGCCAATCGCGCGACAACAAGTTAACTCGGCTAATAAGGAACCTCTCCTTTTCGAGATTTGACCCAAATCGAAGAGGAGGCGAAAAATTGCAGAAAAGAAGGATTAAATGAAATAAAGAGTGAATGTCGCAAGCTGCCGGGCAGGCGACTTCTCAAGTTGATTGACCGGTGTCTCGCAACTACCGGGTTTTTCCTAAGGAAGCCCACAGGACGGGTTCCGCTCTTCAAATGGACGAAGCAGAGGCTCGGGAATAAAAAGTAGCTAGCCGGCGAGTCGCGTCGCGGTGAGCCGCCGTGCGCGGATGAGCGTATCAGATTTTCCATTCGATAGGCTAATTTAATGGACGAGCCATCCATCAAGGGGGTGCCCCGCCGAGCAACGCCAAGCCCTCAAAAGCCCTCAAAATCTCCTTAAATGAAGCAACACTCAAGAGGCCGAGCAGCCGTAAAGCGGGGGACAATATTTTCTTCTCTTCCGCGGGGCACGTGCTGGAACATTAACGGGCGCTCGAGTAGGTGGGCGTTTTCTATTCTCGCTCTCTTCCCGCTCTCTTCTCGCTCTGTCAAAATTAGAAAGATAAAATCCAAGACTTACCCTCGTCGCGTACTAGGCTCGAACTAGAAATAGTGCCGAGCGCCACGAAGAGCAGGAGCGCTACCACGCCTCGCATGCTGCCTTAGGTAGGGTTCACTCGATCTGCGGCCATACAAAACACAACCGAGTTTCACTGCTTAATTCACTGCTACCCACTGGCGATTGCACTGATTAATTGTTGCTTTAATATCGAAACTACACCGAATCAAGTACTTGTTTCTTTATATGCTTTTTATGCTTTTTGTGCTATTTTATAGGCTTAGACAAATTTAAACTATTTCATTAGTCACATGGGAAAATGGAAAAAGCAGTAAAGTAATAAAAAAGCAAAACAAAGTCGGATGTAAGGGCAGTGCGAATGAAAGGTAAGTAGGATTTCGAACAAACACTTCGTACAAAGTATAACAAAGCCAAAGGTAATAAGACACAATGACAGAAAGAAGTACTAGGAAAATTTCTAGCGCGATGCGGTCCATCCAAGAATTGTGCTGACTTGTAAGCAGTTGTGCGCTCCCGAGACTCCGGAGACAGTAAAGTCCGAGTCCCCGATGCTATTCCTGCTGCTGTCCTCGCGAGAGAAAGAACGGCGCACTGGAGCCCGTCCGCGCGGGCCCCTACAGTTTTATACGGCGCCCACGCGCCCCTCTCCGCGGCATACGACACCCCGGCGCCCGACGCCCGACGCCCGACGCCCGACGCCCGACGCTCTCCAGCTCCACTAACAACTATTTTCGGGGCAAACTATTTTTGCTTAATTTCTTTCACGGCCCATCTGGAAAGCGATCTTATTCCATCTTATTTTCTCTTACTTTCCCGCGCTGCCGAGCCCTCAAGTTGCTCAACTTTACCTTATGTCGCGAAAAACTTGCAGTCGAAAGGATGTCAATGATGAAGCCCTCGGCCACTCTGTCCAGGATGCATATTCATAATGTTGTGCAAAAAGGCAGTTGCTGTCCACTCGAAGGGGCATTTGAATTAACTCGGCCGCGGAGGCGCGCCGTCACCTTGCGCTCTTTTGGCGTAGGAAGCCGTCCCTCCTACGAAAAGCCAAATGCCTAGCCAACTTTAGACTTGTACCTGCTAGTGCCTGCTCCTGCTTTCCGAGCACCTACGTGCACTCGCGTATGCGTTCTTTTTTCTTCTTTTTCCAAACTGAGCTTCGCTTGAAAAGTATTTCATTTAATGCGAGCTTAAATGGCAAGCGTAAAATGCATAGAAAAGCGGAGAGGCAAGCGCTAAATCAAAATTAAATTGCGGCGAGTCACTAGTTTGCCTTTCAAAGAACGCTTACCTGCTTACCTGCTTACTTCTGGATTTTCTTTTCGATCGCCTTCTGGATTCTCTCCAAATCCAGCTTGATCCTCCCATGAGCTTTCGCGCCGTCAATGCTAATCGAAAGGCACGCTTTGACCTTGGCCGCTGTCGCCGTTGTCGCCGCTGTCTTTAACTGAACACCATCTCACATTCACCACGCAACTTTAACGTACTGAGTCTCTACTCACAGTGTCTTTAATTAATTTACTCTACTCATTCTTTAACAAGTTTCTTGTCTTCCACTTGCACTTGATTCCTTAGTTTACTCAATTGTTAAAGTTTATTATACTTTGTTAGTTAATTTTTGGCCGCATTTACAAAGCGCTTACGCTATTCTTCGTTCGGTCTGAAATTGTTTTAAGAATTTAAGAATTTAAGAAACAGGAATTTAAGAACATTCAGATAAATGGCCAGATTTAAATTGTAAACTTACCAGTGGCCATCTCCTCGAAGCCGAGATCGAGAGTGTTGAACCTGCTAGTCGGGAGGAGGGTGATTTGCGTTTCTATGCGGAGGCGGCGACCACCGCAAGTACTCGCTGATCTCAGCTGCTGCCAGGAGACCTGGCATGATAGTTGCTGCTGATGCTCCTCGGTCGCCGACATACACGTGTAAGTGTGCGTCTGCAGAGGATTCTGGGGCGGGATTCCAATTGAAACACTTTCTTTTACCATTTTTTACATTTTTACATTTTTCTTGCAGCACAGAATTAATATTTGAAAAAATCAACTTACTAAGAGAAACACACGCCGAGCATTATTTTGACTAATTAGTGTGCAAATAAATGATCTAAGTTATTCTACTCAGCAACTCAAGGCAAATGCAACCAACTGAAATAAGGGCTCAGGAATGGGAAAGCGGGAAATCGGGAAATCGGGAAAAAGGAGGAAAGGATTAGGCTCGAAAGTTTTGCGCTTACTTTATGACTGCTCTGAACTGGAGGCTTTCGATCATTCAGCTGCAACAGCTGCGAAAGAGCAACTTTATTCTTATATAGTTCTAAACTTACTCAAACATTTTCTCCAAGTAACTTTTAATAAAGAGAGTAAGAAAGACGTAAACAAGCGAGCAATCTTAATATCTTTATTAGTTATTATACTCTCATAATATTCAGGCTAATCGAGAAACCGAGGATAATAATAAATAAAAAGTAAAAGTTTTTCCAAGAAAAGTCTACAATCAGTAGACAGGAGGATGAAGAGGGAGTAAAGGAGAAAAGTATGTAAACGGCTCGATTGACTAGAAAAACAATGTTCGCTCCGTAAACATAATCAGACAAAATACGTCCTGATCGCTGCGAAGAAACGAGCTCCTTTGCAATGCACTCTTTTATTCTTTTATGTACACGTTAGCTTATTTAACAGTCCCAAATCTTCATCACTTAAGGGTATGTATGTCCCAATTTCTGGTCACCTACAAAAGAGACTTGGTTTATTCCACCATTCGATCAAACTTTATTACAAAATTATTTTTATTCTTTTCTTATTTCTTTTTTATTTTTTATTTTTTATTTTTTCAAGTCAAATAATTTAAAAATAAATAAGCTACTGCGCTCTAAATTGATGAGGCGGGAGACCGGTGCGATGTGATTTTGATTATATTTATAATTTATAAATTAATTAACACAAGAGAATATAAAAGAAATTTCGCTGTGACGTTCAAGTGCGTCCCGCTGATGCTGTAAAAATGAATCCGATAGGAAATTGTACCGGGCGTCCGAGTAACGAGCCGAGTACAGCGTTGTCTTTCCGATCCAGTGTGGCGCGGGCGAATAACAAAATAGTTGGAAGATCCTTTAAGTCTACAGTGAGGTAAAGGGCGGAAGAAAGAATTGTAAGAAGAAAGATTCTTAAAGAAAGATTAAAGGGAGATTGAAGGAAGATTAAAGGGAGATTAAAGGGGGTGAAAGGGCTGCTTCTATTTTCTTGCAGAGTCGTCAATATATAAATATGTTGGACGCTACTTTTGCGGTAAGAACATAACATCAGGATCATCAGGAACGTCAGGATCGTCAGGCTACTAATCTAATCGACAGAGAGAGCGGAGTCACTCGGGTTTCTACGGTGGGTGCTCGTACCGGTGCCTACAAGCAAAGTAACGGAAAATCCCCCTTGTACTATATTATTATCAGCATTGATAATGGGATATGTTGCATGTGCACTCGCATTGTTAACTCGCATTGTTAACTCGCATTGTTAATCCGAAAGCCCTTCGTTAGTCTTGCTTTGTTATTCGACTAATTTCTGAGCGTCATTCTTCCAAATAATTCAAATTAGCAATGGTAGCAGTGAAGCAATGGCGGAAAGCGCGGGCTAAAGCGTGCGAGGCAAAAGAGAACAAGAGAAACAGTGAACTGCAAGTTTACGGGCTTTGCCCCTTGTACCTTATTTCCTTTACGAATATTGAATGCTCCGTAAACGATAGGGTTCATGCACGAGTTGGTGCAGGCAAATAGAAAGAGCGCACGCTGTATCCTCTGGTCGACCTTCGTTGCCGTCCCTCGATCAATCCAGTACCTGCGTAGCCATGCAAAACGGGGAGAGAGTAATGCAAATTACGCAGACAAATTTTAAAAATAGTTACGTCTCATTTGCTCATTACCAGAGGCTCATCACGTAATAGGGTGTCCAGCAGATGAAGAATACCAGAACGATAATTATTGTCATCTTGAGTGTACGGACCCGTGCGCGTCCCAGAAATCCCAGTGAAGAGCGCCTTATCCTATCTAACGATCAAACAAAATACAACAAGTTGAAGAAGCGCATTCAACTTTATTTTATTTTCTTTTTCAAAAACATATCCACAAATAAAAAGGTTCATCACCAGAACTGTTGTCCTTAGATCTTCGGTACATTTCAGCAAGAATACTAGTATAGGTGTAAATAATGACGATCAACGGGAACCAATACATCATGACCATCCCAAAAAGTGAGTAAGTAAGTTCGTGAGTAAAGCTCGGAAAGGTGTTGAACGTGATGCACTGCTCGTACCACGTGAACTTTGGATGGGCTTCCACGTGAAATACAACCATCTAAAAAAGAATAAAAGAAAAATGTTTATAAAAACTTTTTCCGATTTTTCGAGGCTCAACAAGAAATTGTCGATTTTTTTCTTGTTTACCGCTGCTTTACCAGCGGCTCTCTAAAGGCCATTTCAAATCTTCCCATCGAGACGTTACCTGGGGTGCCGAACAAAGCGCCGAGCATATCC
The DNA here is from genome assembly GCA_900480045.1 of Eurytoma adleriae. NCBI lineage: Eukaryota > Metazoa > Arthropoda > Insecta > Hymenoptera > Eurytomidae > Eurytoma > Eurytoma adleriae. The sequence continues at coordinate 22,191 of UXGC01000463.1, forward strand.
AAGAGCCGGCAATCATGAATCTTCCCCTTCGGTCAATGTCAATCATCTGTAGTGGCCTTAGAACCGCATGATATCTGTGAAAGAAAAACTTTTTATGCAAAACTTCATAAATGCTCGAAGATCACCTATTTTTCCTATACTTGTAAAATTTCCTATCTTATTAGGATAAACTAATACGACAAAGAAATAATTAAATATTTATTCAACGGAGAGTTAATCATTGTCGTCCATCATGATGCATAGTTGAAAAAAACACTCATTAAATTTCCACCCTCTAGCATCTACTACTATAACTACTACTACTGTACCTATTACTATAGATAGGAATTGAAAATTTTCTTTACACCAACTCGCTAAAAGAGTCTATTTTTACCCTGGCGCGGATTATATCTTTCGCTAAGACCTCAGATATAGTATACAGCTCGGCTGACAATATACACGCGATATGGGACCTTTCTTTCTTTATCCCCTATGAAATAGTTGAGCAAGAAATGAAAAAAGCCAAATCAGAATGAAAAAGTGTTTTTTTGTTTAAATTAATAGTAATAGTACTTTTGAATACAAGTGCAAGAGGGGTGTGGCTTTAGCTGTATATAATGAATGTGCTTACATAAAATATTAGATTTAATTTAATTGATCAATGAGATTTATTTATTTATTGCTAATGATTGCGCATTACCTGTCGACGCTGATGCAGATGAGAATGAAGGAGGAGAGGTAGAGACCAAACATCCTGAAGAAGGACATGAGCCTGCACATTGCGTCTCCAGCCTTCCAGGAGACGGTGGCAGCCCAGCCTATCTCGAGAGGCATCATCAGGAAGGTGACCTGGGGACGAGGGCGCGTCAGCACAGAGAGGGCTAATTAACGAACACTCAACTGCTCAACTGCTCACCAAGAGATCGGCAATGGCCAGGTGGATCAGCATCGTGTTGATCCGGGTGCGCGCGGCGCTGCCGCGGCGCCGCAGCAGCAGCGAGAGGACGGTGATGTTGCCCACGGCGGAGACTATCATGAGGACGCTGTAGGTGACGATGCTGACGACGTGGCCCTCGTTGAAGCGCATGTCGATCGGTAGGTCCTCGTAGCCGAGCGGGGCCAGCAGCGGGGCCAGCGTCCCGTTCCGCTCCGCAGCCTCCGTCGGCATCTCCAAACTTCCCCGTGGCCTCCTTCTGCACAAATACTCTCTGCTTCTGTACTCAATGCTCGCATCCTTTCATCTTGCACACACGCAGCGACTTTTACTAGCAAACTTTTTCACTTTTTCACTTTTTCCTGCTTTTTATCATAGCTGGAACCTCGGCTGGAACAGTGTACCAGCTGTGGCTGCAATGGCATGCCTAAATATTTACTCGAGGAGTGTGCCGGCCTAAAAGAGCCCATTCAAACCTCGAAATATCGACTGCATCAGTGGGAAGAGCGGAAAAGAGCATTCTTGCCTGTCACATCAACGTCTTGTCACTTACTTGATCTTTTTTCAGCGCGAGTGCGCGACGCAAAAAATAAATACATCAATGTCCGATGGCTCTTGCCGGCCGAACGGCCGATGGAAAAACGCTTAGCTGCGGAAGGTGCATTTGGAGTGCAGGTGTTACCCGGTTGGCTGGGCGCCCGTCGAAGGGCCGCGCAATACTGGCGCGATTTTGAAGCGCGACGCCGCGACCGCCGCGACCGCCGCGACCGCCGCGACCGACGACCATTGCGCAGCTCGCACGCGCTCCATCAGTCTGATAAGAGAAGAAGAGCCCGACGCGCGCACACGTCGACTTGCTCCACAGGTGCTGAGCTTTCGCATCTCTCCCCTCCAGACCTCCCTCTTTTCTACCTTCTCCGCAAATTAATGCTTACGCGAACTTGCGAAATGCAAATAAATAAAAACATAAATAAAAACATCGCCTTCTTTTCGATCAGCTGTTATCGCGCAGCGGGCCTTGGGGAAAAATCACCGAATTACCTAATCATCGCTAGCTCGCGCGATCCATAGACAACTACTGGAAAAGCACCGCTTTTTTATTTTATCTCAGTTCAAAGTACGCACAGAGTATGCACAGAGTACGAATTCGAAGCAGAGCTTTCTTTAGCAATCATTTCCAAGGAGAAGGAGGTGCGATTTGGAATTGTAAGGGACGAATCCGGAATCGATCAATAAGCAAAGGTCGCAGCTGGCTGCTAGTGATTTAGAAATATGTTGATGTATCAAGCGGACACATCGACGCTTGTTAGCGTCGCCGATATACCATCTGCCCGTTATGACTGGCCATCGAAGACGTTTGTCAAAGGCGCGTGTCTTCCCCTCGCCTTTCTTAAGGATCGGAAAAGCTTGCATTCGAGAAGCAAATTTCTCAGTTCCCTCTTCTTTTCCCACCTAAGCGAAGAGCGATAGCAGCTAATTAGCAGACTAGCTGCAAGTAAGCTTACTAAAATAAAGAAAAAGAGCGCCGGAGGTGAGCGATGATAAATTGGCACGTGGAATAAATGGCAGAAAAAGCCTGGAGAAAAAAAGCAAAAAAGGCATTACCTGTCCCTCGTTCGGTTGCAGCGAGCGGCTTTGAGCTTTCAAGTGCTGCATTACTATCTGCCATCGAAGATTCCACGTCGAAGCTCCAGAGCGATTTCGATGGACTGGTACAACTTCATGATAGGAGAGCAGAGCAGTAAGCAAGAGCTTGACTCGCGCGCTCGCGGTCGCGTGCTGCCGAGGCGTCGAGTTTCAAGGTACTTAAAACCTCACCGTCGCGACTCACGGATGCGCCGACCGCCGCGCTCCTTATTATTAAGCAGGCAATCGAGGCAGAAAGCAACTGTGCCTCCGCGATCATTAGAAGAGGCGAGGAGGCGAGGAGGCGAGGAGGCGAGGAGACGAGACGAGGAGATGAGGCATCGCCGCGGTCAGGGGTCAGCCTCCGGCACTGATAGCCGCCTATTTACAAGCCAGTCGAGCAATGTCGCGACGTAATTCTATATCTATGAGAGCACCCGACAGCGAAATCAAACGTCCAAAATCCCATACGATCAAATGCCCAAGCGCCTAATTACCGAGGTCGCGCCACGTTTCTTCTTGATAAGCGACAGACCCCTCCCATCATTTTTCACTGGCTGTACCCACCATCGTGCAGCCCATAATGCAGCCCATAATGCAGCCCATAAAGCAGCCCATTGGGCGACTTCACCCTCTCACTTTATGATCAATTGCCGACCTCATTCCTTTTAAATTAATTCATTTTTATTTACACTTTATCAAGCTATTTACTACTTCGCTTTAAATCAAAAAGTGCTCTCATTTTTTCATTTTTTACCCTTTCCAGCCGTTTACGTAACGTGATAACTGTCTGCGCACCACAGTGTAAAAAACTAATCCAAACTACAAAACGCAATAGACTTGAGCGTTCCTCATCGCTTTCTGAGGAAAAAGTAAACAATATGTATAGCTTCATTGCGCCCAAACGCATTTATCAGCTTTTTTCCCAATTATTTTTCTAACAAATGAAAAGTGGGCTTCTCAAAGTACGCTATGTTTCATCGGCAATTGCATAATGCAACGAATTTCAACCACACATTTTTATTTTTCTACCGACTGGGAAAACATTTATTTCGATAAGGGCAAATAATTTTGGACCATTGCTTCTTGGATACATCATTTTTATTAAAAATTTAAACTACGTATAAGAGAAAAAAAAGTTTGCACAAAACAAGGAGCTGGCCTGCTGGATCATCGAGTGAACCCGTTATTCCGATGTCGTCTTGTCGTTGATACAATTATGTAAAAGAGGAGCTGTCATTCATCCGTCTGAGCCGCAATGCCGCAAGCCCGTCCACTTGAGCTTAACCGGCTGACCTTGAGTCATTACTTTTCTATTAGAAGCATCTCGCGACACTTCTGCTAAAGCTAACATTTTAAAAAATCGGTACTCGAGGCCATGGTGCTCCAATGGTTCAATCCGTGAGTTTCTTTTTACACCGGTACAGCTTCCACTTTATCAGTCTCCTCTTTCGAGTAATTTTCTTGTTTTTTTGAAGATTTGATCTTACCAAAAAGCGAGTTATAAAGTTCGTCTTTGGCGTGTTCTGTCCACCTATCGTTTAGACTAATGGGTGCCATGAAATTAACCAGCTTTTGATGAACGTTGTACCGTATTCGGCGACCCTTAGTCGCACGTGTGTCGATTTTTCGCTTCATCTTGCTTCGCATGCTCTGCAGTTTAATCCATTGCTTGCTTAGTTGAATAGGATCGGTCATGTCCGCCGACTTGTACTCTATCAGTTCTCGGAGTAATTGGTGGTAGAAATCGTCGTCATCATAAATCTCGCCGTCATACTCCTGCCCACGCCTGTCTTCTTTCTCCTTCGATAAACTCGCATTCTTTCCTATTACCTCATACTCCGATCTTTTTAACTGCGTTTTTCTTATTACTTTATCTTTGTTGCTCATGGCAAATTCTATTTGTTTCAGAACTGGCTGATTTGTGCCTTTACTCATTACACCAGACGCTATCCTCGTTTTGTCATTCCACTTCTGAATAACAGAATCGCGGTAATCTCTGTAAGCTGTATGATTCTTCCTCAACACTGTATCAAATTCCGAAAGTTTTAACTTTTTCACCGGATGACTCTTGATTTCATTTTCATTCATTTCTTCAAATTCATTCCTCTCATCTTCTTCTTTCTCCTCCTCCTCCATATTTTCATTTATTTCGTCCTCGCTGTCTGATAAAATTTCCTCATTCATAGAATCTTCCTCTTCTTTTTCCAATTTGTTATTTTCTTCATTTAATTTTCGCTTTGTACCTTTACTTAAAATACCTTTTGTTTCTGGAAAGTTATTTAAAAGATTGCTTTGCAATTCCAATAAATTACTTAGTAAACTACCAAGTTTAAATTTAGCTGATTTATAGTTTTTCTTCAATTCGCTGTTGGACTCATAATTTTTATATACATCATATTGAGGCATTTTGTTACTACTTATTAAACATTTTTGCAATTTTATTCTCATTTCCAAAAGATTTTCCCAAAGCTTTAATTGCTCCCTAACACAGTTACCTTTTTCAATTTCTCCTCGTATACTTATTCTTGTCATTGTTTTTATATCTCTTTCAGATCCTCTATCCCTTCGTAATGGATTTGATAAATCAATATCATTATCCATATCATCAAAGTCCTCCTCATCATCTTCATCAGTATGTTCATTAGAAATTTCATCAACACTGTTGTCGTCGCTAACATCATCCCTACCTTGTAAAAAATCTACATCTTCGCTAAATTGTTCATCTTCTTCATTTTTTTTTCTATTTAAAATTATTGCACTATTTACAGATTGATCATCATTTAAATCACTACTTATATTTGCTTCATTTTCGTTAGTCTCTTCGCTTTCTTGAGAATCAGTATCCTCATTGAAAATTTGTTTGCTCGACACCTTTTTTCCTTTATACCTGTAAAATCATGAACATCATGAACATATATATATACATGTGTGCGTTTATAAAGAAATAAGAAAAATACATGACTATATGCAAACATAAACTTTAAGGTAAAGTACAAAAATAAATAATACCTAACATCATTACCTTTGGTCAATTTCTTCTAGAAGAGCAGCATTTTGTTTACGAATGCTGGATCGATTAAACTTATTCTCAACATAATGATTTTCATCACTTTCATCGCTATAGTCCACAACTTTAGCTATTGTATCTTCAGCTTCATCGTCTGACTCAAATGTTGAAGGCACGGCAGTTACTAAACTATTTATTTTCTCAGCTAAACTTACTGGCTTCTTTTTTGTAGACATTTTTATTTAAAGTAAAATAAAAACAAATTTTTCTAAAGTAAACGTGTGCATTGAAAAACAAAAATATAACCTCAATGGGACTTGATGTGAGTAGAGCACATGTCGGACAATCGACAAAGTGACAAGTACGTGTAGTCGCTCTCTCTTATTCTTCTGCTTATTCTTAGCACACTCCAAAAAATTTTTTAAAATATTCTTATGTACAATCCTGTATAAACAGCTGAGTAAATTTAATACTTTAATAGTAGAGTGCTTCTAACGTGTTACAGTATATAATACTATAAATGAGCCGCTCTGGACGCAGGACGCTCTGGTGCACTCCAGCACCGACTCCAGCCTGCAGTAATTCACAATATCGCATGCAGCGCACCTGGCGTATAAGTTAACAAGTCATTCATGAATCTTGAATAGTCTGCAATAGTCGAGTGTGCGACCTTACTACCTTAGTACCGAATGATAATTCTACTGTCATAGTGTCATGGCGTAGTCGATACAAACGGTTTACTACTTTACCAACCGTCAATATAATTCCCGCTATTATTTAAAAACAGTTTATTTTATTCTTGGGTAAGGGTTCAACGGACAACGATGTTAATGAGTAGAACCAGGTAGAACCATTTAATTTTGCACAACGTTTCGATAGCTTGTTTGCTATCCTTATCAAGTGCACAAGCACTCATGAGTTGTACTCATTCATCGTTGAACCCTTACCCAAGAATTCAAAATGATGAGTATTAAAGTCAAACACAGATAGTTTATTTTATTAATTTATTTATAACACTAATGCGTAAAACGCCTAAAATGGCGTTCGATTCGCCCGAGCGCTAAACTGATCACACTCTTCCGAGAATCATCGCTTTTACACGCGAGTATCGAAAATAACTATTAAAGTGAATGTAAGGCGCCACCGTTATTTTATGCAATTTGTCTTTTCACTGCAGTGTATGTACGCTGGAGTAATGCTATCATTACAAACGCGGAATAAATTAATAAATTTATTCACCAGAATAGTCCTTTGAAAGTTTTGGTGGACACTTGAAACAATTAATTAAATGTTAAGAGCTAGCGCATTCGGCTTTGATCAAATAGAAAGCAACAGTCGCATATCGGCGTATGCCGTAAAACGAGCATCTCTCCCCCTTACATCATACGGTGACTATTACTGCAGCGTCGAAATCCGAACGGACGCCTGTGGATGATTCTGACCAGTGCACGGGTCAAAGGAAGAGTGTATAAAATTATGCGATCACTTTTTAATGTTATACATTTTATAAAGTAGAAATAATTTGTTTAGTATTTTATTAAATGCAATTAGAAATTAGAGTGGAAATAGATGAGATTCAAGACGTGAAAGGATCTCTCCAAGGCTCGAGAAGAATGTCAGTTTGAAAAAAGCTTTGAAAAAACGTTAAAACGTGCAAGCTCATTATCCCGTATCTCTGATGCTCTCGGCGCCTCGGCGGTTTCCACGAAAGCCTTCCAGTTCCGCTGTTCCGAGTCGCTGCCCCTCTCCAGTCCCCAGGACTCGAGCGCAGTTATCGCACGCGACTGGTGGGAGGTGGGAAGAAATGGGGAAGAAGGGCTTGTGGAAGGGGTCCTGTAAGGGACTCGAAGCGCAAACACGTGGGGTACAAGGGTATACGCCATACGGCACGCTAGGAAGGCGAGCGGCGAGCGGCGAGCGGCGAACAGCCATTACCTTAGGCAGCGGTCGCTGCTCGTTTTGCTCTCTTTGGGCCGCTCTGGCGCTCTCGCGCGCCACGAGGCCACGAGCCCCACGACGCCTCGGGCAGCATTTTAACAACTTAATTCCCGACGACGATCGCGAGAACCGCAGGCCCTCTCCCTCTTCGCTCTCCCCCTCCCTTTCAATGCTCGGATGCCTCGAACTCTGTATACTCGGAGAGCGCAAACTGGCAGCGGGAGGCCAGGAGCTGTCCGAGTGCTTCTAACATGTTTTTCTGTCTGTCTTTTTGTCTTTTTCTACCTTCGTCTTTTTCAAATAAAGAAAGGAAAGAATCTAAAGACAAGTTTTAACTTTCAGCTGCGAGATGCCGATTATATTCCAAGCGATTGCAAGAGTCAAAGGCGGCAAAGCAAACGGTATTGGAGAAGGCAGAAGGGGGCACAAGTTACGAGCAAAGTATATACGCATACAAGTGCGCTACAGATGGAGTGAGCCGTCGCGGCTCTCGCGTAATAAAGTTATCGAGAAGGCGTGCGCGGCGGAGAGGCTGAGCTCGTCCGCTCGTGTGCGAGGGAGAGAGAGAGAGAGAGAGAGAGGAAGAGAAAAAGAGAAACGGAAAGGAAGAGCTAAGGCCGGAGGGAGCAAAACTCGGAGCAAAACTCGGAGCAAAACCAGTTTGGAGATGTGTTTTAAGCGAGAGGTTGCACGCTTAAAAAAGCACCAAGCACCAAGTCCTGGGGCGAGCAAGTAAAAAAGAAATGAGAGTCCGCCGCCAGCAGCCACCGCGAGAATTGCACGTCGAGCACGAGCTGCTGCGAATGGGAGAGGACCAGAGGGGCGAAAGATGAAAGGCAGAAAAAGCGAGGCGTGGTAAGGCCCGACGAGGCTACGAGAGCCTTCCTCGGGCCAGCTCGGGCCCACGGCACACGTCTTCATTAGTCCGGCACCGTGCTCGCTGTCACCTCAATGGCGTGGACGGCCGCAGACGGGCGCAGACGGGCGCAGACGGACGCAGATGCCAAGCCACAGTCGCGAGCATTGGACGAATCAACTTTTTTCTATTCTCACAAAGGGCCTGTCTCGCCTCAACAACACAGAGATCAATTCTTAAATCATTTTCAGTAAGCTTTATTTTAATTCTCTCTATTCGCCGTTCTGCAACAGTCGATACATTCTTCGCTATTTTCAAGTCGCAGCATCAATTAGAAAAGAAGACAAGATGATTCGGTCAAATCGTACAAAAGCTACGAAATAATTAATATTTCTTCTTCTTATTCTTATCTCTTTATTTAGCAACGATATATAAATTTTCAATTTTTTCAACAGAAAATAATGAGAGACTGCAGCAAGTATAAATAAATACGTAATAATAAAAAAAATTGATTGGTTTGATGATGCTTGACAAACAAGAGGTGTCAATATACTCAGCGGTAATTGTATTTACACCCAAGATTCTTCCTATTTGCTCATTATTACTGAATCTCACGGCTTGCGAGGAAAAAGTCGAGTAAAATCGAGTAAAACTGGTTTTCGAGTCGCTTTGCTCAGAGAGCCGGAGAGGCATCGAGCACAGTACACGAGCCATCTCCTAATTCAACATTTGAATTTGGAGCTGCGTGCCAACGACAATGTTTAATTGTTTACCCGATGAGCCTTTCTTCCTTCAAACTTTCTCGCTGCGTACTTCATGTCTCCTTCTCTTTGCCGTTCCCTCCAAATCACCGAGTTTTGCATCTGAATTTACATTTTACATTTTCCAGTTGGTTAATAACCTGAACTTCCAAACGACATTCGGTCCGATCTCCGAGACGTAGAGCGCCGTGCCGTTCGGACAAGCGGCAATCTCATGTGGGTTGCTGAAAGACTGAAAAGACATTTTTGTGGCAGACATAAAACGTAATCATTCGTTTACGCGTTCTCGATTAAAACGTACAATTAAACTAACAGTAGATTTCATTTTGAGTATAGCAAGTATGAAAAGAGCTAGTATAAGTACCTTCATAGTTGGAGCCCAGGTGGAAATGACTCGGCCGTCGTTGGGACTGATAGTAAAGCCCATTATCGGATTGTTTGGTGTCGTTGGCCCATTTATGGCATAGAGCGCGTCGTCTAAAGTTAAAAAGAGAGTAAGTCGTGGGTTAGTTTTGTCGGCAAGTGCGAGGAAAAGTGCGAGGAAAAGGAGGGGGGGGGCTCAGCGGCTCAAGGGCTTAAAAAGGCTCACGGCATCCGGTGCGGCTAAGCCCAGCGCGCCATTTGACCGTGCCATTTGACGAGTTTATTAAGGCAGCGGCGAGGCCAAAAGCCAAAAGGCGATTAGGTGGGAGCTGCGTACCAAGGGAGGCGATGCCGAAGATTCTGCAGACACCTGGCCGGTGGACGGCCAGCGGGAGCCAAGGAGTCACCCGAGAAGCCGAGGAGTCATCCGCGCCAGCGCGTCGGCCCTCTACCGCCCGCGGCAGGTTGAAGCACACGATGCGCTGATGCTCGCGGTCGGCCACGCAAACGTCGCCGCGCTTTAGGATAGTCAGGCTGTGCGGCACCCGCAGTCTCAGCAAATCTGCGCAAGATAGACAAGAGGGGAGCGACGGGTAAGCTGCGATTCCCAGTTGCCCAGTCGTACCTTCGCCGCCGTACGGCGGGAGCTGCAAGAGCAGGCGGCCCTCGGCGTCGAAGACGAGGAGGCGCTCGTTGCAGTAGCCGTCGGCGACGACGACCTCGCCGGCCGGCGACACGGCCACGGCCGTGGGCTGGCAGAAGTGCCGCGCGTCGCTGCCCGGCGTGAAGCGCTCGCCTAGGACCAGGCTCGCTTCCCACGGCCCGCCTTCGCTCCCCACCGACCCCGGCTGCCTCGGCTGGCTTTCTCTTTTCGGGAACTGCACAACAATCGCCGACAGATGCACCCCGAGTTCCTTTTACCTTTTCATCTGCTTTCAACGCTGCTCAAATCTGTTCGCTCACCTTGAAGATTTGGTGCAGGGCCACGTCGGTCAGCCAGTAGTTCCCGTTCGGGTCTACGTGGATGCCATGTGGCAGGTAGAACAAGCCGCTTCCCCACGCATCTTCGATCTCGCCGCTCTCCGGGTTCAGCGTCAACACCGTATTGGCGCCGATGGCTCCCTCCATGGGCTTTGTGTACTGGTAGTTGGCGTCGAACGAGCTGCGAATGTAAATCAACGGTGCTTACGCTTATTGCTTACGCTTCCGGAATTCGGAATGACCAGCCCGACTGCCAAGGTCGCCTCGAAAAAGGCCAACCTTTTTTCTTGCATTTTTTTTCGTTTAATTAGAAAAGGGGACAGGGGAAAGGGAGAAAGGGAGAAGGGGAGTGGCTCGGCCGTCGAGAACGCGGCTTCAATCTGAACTCGCTGGTACTTGGATTTTTTCTAGTCCCGACGATTAAGCGAATAAGCGAATGAATCAAGCGAGGTAAAGGAGCAAAAAAGGTTTAGCGTAAGATTGCGCCTTACTCGTATTCCCAGACATGGTCGCCTCGGTGGAAAAGGACGGGACGCCCTAACCGGTCGACGCTCACCCCAGAGACTTGGCCCAGGCCCTTGGGGCTTTTCCAGTTCTGATCCTCCACTGGCTGCCTGGCCAGCAGCGCCTCTTGACCGCCTCGCGACTCCTCGCCAGGCTCCTGTGGCACCCGACACTTTGGAGCGTAAAAGAAAAGCGTAAGCTCGAGAAACGCCGAATAACGCAACAGGTCTGTGACAGAAAATGGGGCTATCGATCGATTAGGGAGCCTCGCGCCTCACCTGCAGTACGTCCAAAACGTTCTCGTAAAGGCTGGCCACAGCTTGATTCTCGCGGCGCTCGTAGGCTAGCTGATCTTCCAGAGCAAAGCCGCTGAAGCCGTTGAAGCCGCCGAAGCCGCTGGCGAATCCGGCGGTGTGTCTTTTGTCGACGATGGCCGCCTCGCTCTCCCGGGCTGCCCAGAGCACCGCCAGGACGATGCTGACGATGCCCAGGCGCCCGCGCATCCTCCTTAAGTTCCTCATCTGCTTATCTGGAGGCTTTAGAATTGACGATGATTTGTGGCTGATTGCAGGCTCGTGTGTCTTACTCCTCGCTTTCCCCCATTTCCCCTGGGTCGCACTGAAATTCGACGCGAGCTGCCCGACGAGACGAGCACTCGAGCACTCGAGAAAGGAGATCCTGCGACGCAGGGACTCCCACGCGCGCGCACCCGCTGGCACCCGCTGCGCATCCGCTGGCGAATCGATAAACAGCGGCGCAGGCGCTATAGACGGGCGCGTCCGCGCTCGGCCCGCTTTGCTTTTGAATCTGCCAATTCAAATCTCAAATGTCGAGCGTTCGAGCAAACGCAGTTGCAGCCGAACCTTTGCAGCGCGTCAAGGTGCGTAAACGATCTCACCGCGAAAATCGATCGAGACATCGGATAGCTAGCCGAGTCTTCCGAGTCGGTGCGGTTGGCCGCAGGCCGGCAAAGAGCCCAAGAGCTTCATTTTCCGCGGGACTGGCGCGCGTGGCTCCGTTTGTAAAACCGCTCGCGTCATCAGCCCGCTGCAAGTGGCAGGGGGGAGGCGCAGCTTGCGCCTCGTATTTCCGTGTGCCGACGCAGCGCCGCGGGACCATTGTCCTGCCCAAAGGATCTGCTTGCTCGGCTCCCGCCGAGGGAGGAAGCTACGAGCAGGTAGCCAGCCGGCTGCAGCTGGAGCACACCTACGCTCTCGCACACCACCGCTCCGTCGATGGCTCTCTCCTTCTTATGGGGTTCTCAATTTTCCTGCTTGCGCTTTCTCGCGCGCCACCGAAAAAAGCCTTGGCTCCGGCCTTGCCTACTCCTCTATTCCTTATTTCCACTGCTTGCTGGGCTTTGCTGCCTTTTCTACCGTTTCTCTTTTCTCTCTTTTGGCCAAGCCTCGCGTCCAGAGCGCATATTATGTAATTTCAGAAAGAGACTCCTGGAGCTGTTTTATTTTTTAAACAACGTAAGCAGAGAACCCCTCCCAAACTCCTGTCAATGCGCAAATCCGACGTGGGTGCGAAGGCTCTGATCGGGCGGGAAAAGCAAAAAGTACAGAGGCTACTTGTTGGTAATTTTCTGGCGGAAAGCCAGAAGGCAGGATCTCAGGGCGCAGTTAGGCTTTGTCGTAGTCTGGTTGAGAACCATCTTCCGCAGGTATAAGCTGTAGCCAGTGCTGTTGGGAGCCATCGCATTGCTTCGCTGACCTGCGGGAGGAGAAGGGGAAGGAGGGAGAAACGGGCGAGGAGAGTTGGTATCTCAATCAGGCCGAGAGTCGGGCAAGTTGAGGTGCCGCGGCGCAGCTTGCTCGCCGGATTCCGGAATCCGGATGGCGTCCGTCCGTCCTTCTTTAGGGCTGCGGGGCTGCGTGCACGCCTCTCCTTCCCTCTCGCTCTCTTTTCTCGGCCCGCTGGCGGCGGCGGCGGCGGCAGCGGCGGCGGCGGCGACGGCGACGGCGTCGATGTGCTTGGTGGGGGTCGCCGAACGAGCGAGGAGAAGGAGAGGGCTTTGAATGCGCGGAGCCGTCACAACTCAATCTAGTTCCTCGGAGGCTGCGCGTCCGTTAAGAGCCGCAGGACGCAGTCGCGTTTCAGTCGCGTTTCAGCCGCGTTTCAGTGCCCAGAGTCCGTATAGTGTGTGCGTGGCGCGACAGCAGCAGGCTACCGGGCCAGAAGAAACGCCGTATGAAGCAGGAAAACAATGTGATTCAACGAGCTGCTGGCGAACGCTAAATAAACGAGGTAATGCAACTAACGCGGCAGCGAGCGCAGCGAATTTTAATTCTGGACTCCACGAGTGCTTCCTTGACCGGCTGGATGCAATTATTTTTTATCGGCCTTTCTTATCCATTCTTCATTGGAACTCGTGCTGCAATCGCTGCAAAGGATTATTTTTTCGCATTTATTGGAACTTTTCTCACTTTAAAGTATTGGATTAAGTATCGGCAATGCCATTGATTGTCGCGTTATTGCGGGCACTTGTTGTGGATGGGCGCCTGCGGACGGTTACAGTGAATAGAGCGTTGGCTGAAGTTTCAACTTGTGGATAAAAATTAAAGGCGCATTCTGCGGCACTGTCACGTACCGAGTGCGCATCTCTATTTTTAAACGTCCCCAGGGAATATCGAAAGGCTACAGCGGGCTGCGACGGCTGCGAGCCTGCGAGGCGAAGCAAGGCGCGCATAAAAGTCGCTCATGTGACTGGGCTGGAATTGATGAAAATTTATGAGATCGAAGAGGCGATTGTTTGTTTCGAAAATGAGTAGTAGTGAGTAGTCCGCCTTTCGGTCCTTTATTCCTTCTCTTTTCCCTCCCCTTTATTAGATTTTTTATGCTGCTACGCCAGACCTCAACTTGTTGACTCGTATTCTCCTTTCCTTTTGGGCACATTGAAGAAGAGAGCGTAGTCTTTCACTGATAATCGGTAAATCGGCTAAAGTGACAGCGCTGTAAACATTGTCAACTTCCTGTTTGTTAGAAATTTTTTTTAGATGAAACTGTATCGTGCTGCACTCTCATTAACATTCCTATTTATTTTGTAATCCGAGGTTGTTCTCTTTAAACATTACGTGCGCCTTATCGCCAAGTCGAAGAGCCGTTAGTAAACAAACGTACAGCCGCCTCCGATGCATTCGCTCCTCTTTCACGTTTGTACAACGCGCACGCGCCTGCTTTCATTCATGATCGTTTAACTTTGTAACGGACGGCATTTGTGTTTTTCCCGCAGATTGGCGAAATGAGAAAGGGGCGCAAGATGTCATGGCTGGTGAGGTGCGTCGCCTCCTTGTGGCTGAGCTCGCTGCTGATGGGCTGCGCTCGGAGTTCGCGGCTCTTTCCCTTTACAACGAGTCTGGAGATGAGCGTGGCCCCGCCGGGCAGTAGCGGCGGCGGCGGTGGCGGCGGCGGCGGTGGCGGCGGCGGCAGCGGCGGCGGTGGCGGTGGCAACAGTTCGGCGAGCGTCGGGCCAGGCGAGAGCTCGGATCTCGAGGAGGAGCGAGAGAACTCGACCATGCGCTGCGACGATGCACGACTGCGTTGCGCCTATCGCACCGGATGTGGCAGCGCTCTCCAGCACTATCTCACTCGTTGCGCCTCCGTGCTCCACGGGGACGCTCACGGCTGCCCCGAGAACTGCCAGTATGCCCTCATTGGGCTCATGAGCAGCGACGAGGGCAAGGAGCTTATGACGGTGAGACGAGCGGCAAATGCGATCACATTCGATCTCATTCGATCTCATTCGATCTCGAGTGATAAAAAAAACTATAACTCTGCTCTGGCTTTAGTGCGACTGCGCGAAGGAAGACACAATGTGCTGGTTGTCGAAGCAGCGGGCAGAAATCTGCCGGGCCTCGGTTACAACGATGCTCAATCGGACGAGGGTGTCCTGTCGCATCGCTACGTGGATCTGCAATGGTGATGTACTGTGCGCCACCGCACTCCAGTTCTACAACGAAAACTGCAAGCGCATGTTCCACGGCAAGAAGTGCACCAAGCGGTAGGTCGTCTTTTTCCTTACTTATATCGGCTTTTCTTCTTTCACCCTTGTTCCTGCTCCCTTCTTCCTTCTGCTTGCTATGAGTTGCTACAAGTTGCTATAAGTTGCCATTTCTGGTCCTGTTTCTGGTGCAATGTTGTGAGCAGCTGCCGCAACTCGCTCAACATCCTGCGTCGGCAGGAAAAGGCGGCCCAGCTGAACACGTGCTTCTGCGACGGTGCCGAGGAATTCGACTGCCTTGCAATCCACCGAAACATGGACGAGCTGTGCTACCACAGGCCAGCGCAGCAGCACACCTACCAAGAGCAGCTTGGGCTTGCGACAGCCGATGCTGCGCCAGGCCAGCGCGGCTCTTCTGGCTCTTCGGGTTCACCCAGGAGCAATAAGCCTGCCAATCGAGCAACTATTTCCTCTACTAGTGCCTCCTGGACGATACTGCTTCTTAGTCTCGTTCTTCTACTGCACTCACTGCTCACGAAAGGTACTTACTTTTTTACTACTTTATCGCACAGTTTTATCTAGTGGCTCGTTTTATACTCGAAAATACCAAGCACTCCTTTTAAAAAGAGCCGAAAAGTCATCGCTCTGCGCTAGTAGCCGTGTCCGGCCGTCTCCGGGGGTCCCAAGAGTAGAGAAGGCGAAGCGTTGTAGCGCATATATTAGTCAAGGCGGGCCACTCCATAAAACCTTCCGTTTTTTCCGGCTTTTCCCTTTTCCAATCTAATCTACTTGCCTTGTGATATTTCTTTGATATTTCTAGAAAATTTATTAAATTTATGGAATATAAAAATTTGTTCACAAGTTATTGCCACTGCGAATTATTTATTATTCAAATTCCAAAATGTTCATTAAAAATTGAGGAATTAAGGATAAATCGGTTAGATGATGTTACCATCATATTTATTTAATAAAATAGCGGGCATAGAACTATTACTGTTTAGCAACAAGAAAATATTAGGCCGTTGATGCTATTCCTCCAAGTCCAATGACGCTTGAGATGAAATAGTTTTTTAGCTTCTTTATTGTTTTCAGAATGACGACGAATATGAGCTCCCACACGAAGGTCCGGAAACAGTATTCAGCGAGTGCACGACCAAAGACTCTCCTTCGATGTTTAACGTATAGTTCATGCGCTCGGATTGGCTCGCTCTAGATGTCGTCACCTTCATGTCCGTGACAAACGCGCGCTCTCCCGCGAGAAAATAACGCGCGGGATCAGAGAAAGAGAGATGTGAGAGAGAGGGATGGGGGAGAGGGAGGGGGAGAGGGAGAGGGATACTCGGCTCACTCACAAAGAGCAGTCGACTAGAAGAGATGAACGAAAGAAGAAACGGAGAGCCGAGATCCTTTAGTATTCTGCATAGTAAGTAGGCCTAGCCAGAAGTTCACAGCCGGTCGGCATGAGCGAGCGCGCAACAGCGAATGAAGCCCCGCTCGTAAGTGAGCGACCACTTCCCTTTTCTCATGTAGATTAATTATGCAGATAATGGCTTGCAGCAATTATCATACAGTCATTCATATCTACAGCAAGCAGAACAAATTCATAAGCTGACAAATGTCTAAGAGAATCACTTTACGTATAATCCGCACTTTTATACTTCTTTTCATTCTTTTATACATGCATTACCCACTTTAGTAGTGGCTCACACCATTTTAGTAAAACTTTCTTTCGACTTCTCTCCTCGCTCGGCGTGCAAATCGCTTGTTACTTCTTTAATATACTACTCATCTGCATTTACTCCAAAGTTAGGTAACCGACTTATTTCCTAAAAATACTCAAAAATAGATAATTGGGGTGACCTTATCCCTTTTTTGTTATAATATTATTTTAATTAATGTTCTTTCTATTGGATTATGTTTAATCGTGAAATCGTTGACTGTTTTTGTTGCGTACTATCATCTAATTTCTAATAGAGTCTCAACAAAAACTCTACAATTGTACCTAGTATATCTATCATTTTTCTCTTGTACAAACAAAAATGTTGATTTTTTATGTATCTACGTTTTAAAAAGTTAATTTGAGAAAGTTAATTTTAAAAGAATTCCTCTTATACTTCGGGAATAAATTGTAAACGAAATAGGATTAAGGATTTTCTAAAAGTAGTACAATATGATCAGTAACTTGAGGTATTGACAATTGTGTTCCTATATGTAACGTCTTACCTACTTTTGTCTGCGAGCACATTTTTCACTTTTGTTAAGGGGCAAAAGTATTATTTTCAATGGATCGTAGTAATATTAATGAGTTGTAAACAGTCAATGCAGTCTTGATTCATCAGATTAAACGTACAATTATTGCGTCGAAAATAAGAAGACTGAAGAATGTGTTCGCAATCGACATATTTAGGGTTAACTTTTAGTCTGTTTTCGTTTACCGAGAGAAACATTGTCTGATCAATCTGAGCGCGTGTTCGGAAGTAACCAAGAATTGTAAATATGTCGAATTATCCAATGTTTTAATGTATATAAAAGATTTGTATGAGTTAATTGCACAAATGAAAACTATATATTATCATTATTATTTTATGTGTCTTCTAAAAAAGGGATTATAATTATTTGTGTATAATACAAGTAAAGATTTTGTACTACGGAAAAAATATTTGTTTTCAATTGAAATATTTTAGATTTTTCGAATAATAGAATGATGCTATTAAAACTAAATGTATCAAATGGCCATTGAAAACTGTAAGAAAAAGATAAAAATAGCAAGTTTGTGTTTGTGTTTTGGATAAAAATCCAGGGCATTAGACTCGCGGATCTCTTCCGTAGCCCGTCTCGTTTGTATGGGGAGAAAGAGAGCAACGATTCAAGCCATCTGTATAGAGAGTGCGGGAGAGAGGGAGAAAGAGAGCGAGAGAGCGGACGAGGGCTCGGCCACACACGACGTTGCGCCGCGCCGGTGGCAGTCTATCCGCGAGCCCAGCTCGAGCGCGCTTTTCGCTCTTTCTCCTCGACGCGGCCTTCGCCACGGTTCTCTTTACCCCTCTTCTTCCTCACACAGTACACAGTTTCATTATTGCGCCGATTTGCCGAAAAGCTGCAAGACAAGAGATTTTTCACGGGAATGGGAAACGCATTTTGTACCACCGAAAATTTATTCATTAGTCCCGACGGAGGTAGCTGCCAGATTAACTATCTCTATATACCAATTTTAATTGTTTCTTTCAATCAACGGCCAAATAAAATCATCTATTTTAATTCATTTATTTCTACAATTACAATTTGATAACACTTTTTAGCAAGGAGAAAGAAATATTTGTCGAATGCTCTTAAGTTATAGTTATGGACAAGGTACTCTGCAGGTAAGTATCGTCATTTACTTTCGTACTTGCGGTTTGAAATTCCCTTGTTTACAATTTCGTACGAAGTATACCTGGCTCAATGAGAGTAAGGTTGGAGGTAAAAGCGAAGAAAGTAGGAGGAATTAGTATGTTGGTATAGAAGTGTGGGTAAAATAAAAAATGCTGGTTTATAAGTCGAGTCGCCGATGAATAGACGACGGGAAGAAAGAAGGATGGAGGAAGCGGCGGGAGAGTTTGGAAAGAAAGAGAAACGATCGTAACGGGGCGAACTGTTGGGTTCGGGCTGGACGGGCCGGACGGGCAGGCCAGGCAGACTGAGCGAGCGAGAAGGAGCCAAGTATAGCGGCCACACACGATGCCTAAGGTAGTGTAGGTTGCGCTCAGCTGCCCGGCGTAGTGGCGTAGGCCGTAGAGAGAGCGAGCACGGAGCACCAACTCAACTGTCTTTAAAAGCCGGTGCGCACGTCCAACGGAGAGAGAGAGAGAGAGAGAGAGAGGAAAAGAGAAAGAGAGGCAAGAGGACATTGGAGCCCGCAGGGCCTCGGGCTGAGCTGGACCACCCAACTTGACTTTGACTAGAACTCTCCTTTCTCCCCCTCTCGCTTCAAAAGAGATAGCGACCAGCATCGCTTGCAGATCCACTTTTCCACTGATTTTCTTGTTAATTTTTCGCATTTTTTTAAATGCACCAATTTAACACCCCTTTTTTCTCAAAAGCCTATAGCATCTAACTTCTTCAAACTTATCATCATTACATAGCTACTGGCTTAAAAGCGAACTAAATAGAAATATCTCCAATCGGATAGTCATTAGGCATAAGAAAATTAGTTTCAAATTTATTTCATTAAGGCGTATTTTGTTCGAAGCACGGTTTGCGCGGGCAAAGTATCATTGAAGCAACGTCAAAAAGGAAGCGCTGGAGTTGTCGAAAGACACAAGTTGCGCCTGAATAGATAGCAACCAATTTTGCTTTGCGTTTCAAATGCACCTACTCAACGAGGGGCAAACTTTACAAAGTTATTTCACTTTTTTTACTAACTTTTATTATTAAGTTTTTTTTAAATAAATCTCCATTCATTAATAAATGCACAGTAATTTCATGTAAAATAACGTTATCATTTTTATTTAATACTTGAAAAATGTTAACAAAGGTAAACAAATTTTGATAAAAAAACATTTATTTTGTCGAAAATATTTAATGTTTTTTACAATCAAAATAAATTTTAACTTTACTTACCGATTAAGCTCAGTAATATAAATCGATAAAAGCAATATTATATTTACAGCTTTTATCGCTGTCGGCAATGCAGAAAGTCACAAGCGACAGAATTGGAGATACTATTAAGATTTACAAAATAAAATTAAGTTTTTTAATAATTCTGGGCCATAAAGTATTGGTATAATATTTTATTGTAGTAAAATTAGAGTCATAACAATCACATATTGTGTCATCTATCAACGATATAATAACACACGTATTAAAATGATGCGACATAAATAATTTAGATGCATCATTGATGAATCGATGCCACAGTGCTTAAAAATCACGTAACGTTAAAAATATATATATATATATATAATGTATGATATTTATATGCAAGTATGTATGTATAAACTGTCATCGAGTTATTCCTATAAATATCTTCTAAAATCTTGTGTGGCAAATCGATCGTTGATCGAAAAAAAATTTCACATTTTAGCTTATTACTTTGAGGCACCAATGGTATGCGGACCCTGTCTTTGGTACATACGACCGATTCAATTTCATTGCATCATTTTTTTTCTCTCTCATGTCAAAAAGAAGAACAATAAGAAGAGGAAGAAGAAGAAGAGGAAGAAGTCACGGAATGTCCTTTCGTCATTCGGCGTCGACCCTTCATTGCTTTTTTTCATTTAATTATTTAATTATTAATAAATCTTTAATCTAGGAAAAATCTCGCGATGAACAATACGCTTTGCATTTCCGCACGCTCTCGTTCTCTCTCTCTCTCTCTCTCTCTCTCTCTCTCTCTCTCTGTATAATTGCTCGCATTCACACGCAAAAAATTGTCTCTCGCATACTTGATTATAAACAATTTACTTTGCTCAGGCGCTCTAGAAGTAATACTCTCCTTCTTCTTCGATTAATGCAGCCCGAATTTTTTTTTTAAATTTCACATCAACGTTCACATTTTCATAAATTCCTTTTAAACTTGTGTCTGCAATCCATAGCCGAAGAATAGGTTGTCGCGATCGAGCATCGTTATCGAGCATCGTTATCGAGCATCGTCATTGACCCACGTCTCTTCGGTGCTGCAATGTCCCAAGGGGGTTAAAGAGCTCAGTCTTCTTCCTTCTTCTCGGGCTTCAATTCCACTGCCGCGTGCAACTCTTCTGGACTATATCTGTGAGCAGAGGTAAAGGTAGTTAATAGTCATCCATAATGTCAATTGGATTATTTGATCATATGTGGAGGAGGAGACTCACCCAAGAAGATTCTGGAGATCGCAAACGAAACGGTAAACATAACGCTTACCCGCCGTTTTGTGAATAATGTTTTTGTCGTAATAATAGCGAAGCCCACGACTGAGCTTTTCGTAATTCATCTTGGGCTTGTTTTTACGAATTCCCCAGCGGCGAGCCACTTCGTCGGGATCGGTCAGCTTGAACTCCCAGCCATCACCTGTCCACGAGATGAAACCCTGGCAGCTCTTGTCGGTGAGCAGCTCCAGGAGAAACTGCCAAAGCTGAATGGGACCCGAGCCAGTGAAACAAGGTCCGCCTCCTGTAGAAAAGTGTGAACGAAAGATACAATTAAACACGAAAAGGTTTAGAGAAATGGAGTTGGTGGAGGTTATACCTGTATAGCCAGCGAGCATAGCACTGGGTAACAGTGACTTTTGGTGATCGGGGTTCTGAGCGCCGAGAGAAGAGGGGTGGTGAGCTGGATTGGCAGAGTCGCGGGGCCCGAGACCTGCAAGGAAGGCTGGATGGTGGGCCAGGTGCTCGGGCACTGCGCCCACAGCCCACTGATCGGCAACGTTCGGAACGCTAGGATTACCGCCAGCAGTACTGCCACCACCGCCACCACCCGGTCCCGCGCTACCTGGCACCGTCTGGAAGGGCGACGCGTCGTACTGTCCATAGCCAGGCTCACTGTAGCTCTCGTGGTAGCGAGCTGAAATCGTCAACAGCTATTAGTTAAGAGCTAACTTGCAAGCTTTTATAGTTCGCTGTAGAATATCTTACCGCGAGAGTAGTTCTTAAAAGCGGCTGGTTGGTACTTGGGCTCCAGCTGCATGCCCGGCTGGCCGTAAAACTCGGGGGAGCCGTCGAGGCCGTAGGGATGTGGCGGGTGATGCTCCTGGCTCAGTCCGTGGTAATCGGCTGGCTCCTCGTAGCCAGAGTAGTGGCCCGGGGTCAGGTAGCTGTCAGCCCCCGGAGGAGGGTTGGACCTCAGGTCCAGCTCGCCGCCACTGGTGCCCAGCTCACCGTTGCTCGCCTGCACCTGCTGCTGCTGACTCGCGTAGGTAGCTAGAAGCGAAATAAATTGAATAAAAAATGAAAGATAAAATCGACGCTCGCTGGTAGTCGAAAAGATGAGAAAACACTTACTCTCCGTCTTGAGCTGGTTGAGGTTTCGCAGATGAATGTAGGCATTGCTCGTCGTGTTGTTGTTGTTATTATTATGGGCATTGCTGTTGTTGTTGTTGCTGCTGCCGCTGTTGTTGCTGGAGGTGGTGGTGGAGCCGCTGCTGTTGGGAGGAGCGGGACTGAGACCGGCCGGTTGCTGATTAGTCAGGCCAGAGGAGGGCGTCGATCCGTTGCCGACAGGCTGCGCTTGTGGGGAGCCCTCTCGCCGCCGACTGTCCGGCTGCTGGTCCTGCTGGGCGCACGCGGGGCTGCGGAGATGCTGGTAGCCGCCTGGAAGCAGAAAACAATCAAGCGTTAACGTTGACTCGTTCTCTGCGACGCGAGGCTCGCCAGGAGAAGGGAAATATTGGAAACATTGTCGGGGGCCTGCGGCCGCGTCCCGGGGAGCCGACGCGTGCACTCCGACCTCGGAGGGCAATCGCGCGCTTGGGGGCGGCGCGAGTCGTCGATTGGCGAGGAGCTGCTCCGCCTATCGGAATCCGCCGACCGCTCAGCTCGGCTCGACTCGGCGGCTCTCTCTCCGCCGCGGCGCGAGCGGGGGGCCAGCGTCGAGGTGCAGAGCGCGCGCCTCCCGCGCCTCCCGCGCCACAATAGAGCGCCGCCGAGCACCGTACTTACATCATTTTTCCCAATTTCACGCCCCAATAGGAGCTCGGACCAATATTTTTTATCTCTTCATTTTTTTATTTTCCCCTCGATTTAACCTCTTACTTACCATTTGTATTTGTAATATTTTAACGAGCTTTCACGAAATGCATTTGTATTAAAAAGCTGGATCGTAGAAATGACTATTAAGAAAGGGTAAGCCGCGAAATGTCGAAGAGTGAGGGAAAACAATGAAAAAGATACTGATAAACGCGCAAGAGAAGGTGGTCGCCCTTTAGTACAAGCGCACCTCTCGGCGCACCTGGTGCATAAAACATGATCTGCAAACGAGCAATCTGTCGTAGCCAGCCGACCGGTCGGTGGCATCATTACAAGCGACAGTTACGAGCAGTAATGTCACTTCTTCGTCAATGAGCCCAAAATTCGTGAAAATTGACAAAGGAGAAGTTGGAGTAAGTAATTAGTTGACGTTGATTATCCCCCTGTTCTTAGTAGGAGATACTCAGCAATAGAAAAGGAGAGGAGAGTCAAGAGAGCAGCTGTGTAACACGCAAACAAGTCTGTCGAGCGCATAGGCAGCGGTGGCTTTATGCCTACGGACAGGGAGGAGGCATTTCCATACACCTGTCCCTGTGTAGCGGCAGCTCTGTACTCGCCAGTCGCAGCTCTATACTCGCCACTAAAATATCAACAGTTAGTGTCACCCAAATGATAAATTGGAAAAGCAAGTTGGCAAAAAAGTTGGAAAAACAACAACTTTTTTGCAAAGACGTTATTTTTATTTTAATAAGCGCTTGAAACGGATAGACATGTTTCTGTCGGTATTATCTCCGTTTAAAGAGTCGCCTGGCAAACATACATTACGAAGCTGTCGAATGAGCAAAAGAAGAAAACCGACAGAAAAAAGGAGAAAATGTACTAGTGGAAGAGCTCGCAGCTGCGCGACGTTGAAGGATCACTTTCGAGTAGGGTGCATTTTCCCCTAAAGCTCCCTTGAAGATCTTTAAGCTTTAACTTGGTCTTTAATTTCAATTTCCTCCTCGAAATTTTTTACGGAATACTCTCACTCTGCGTCAAACGACACTCATCTAGAGTTTGTAGTTTTTTACATTTAGAAGGAAACTTTTTATTTTTATTTCCTCCGACAATAAGGGTATTTCCAGATTTCACTGGTTCAACGTAAAAAGATAAGAGCTATTCGTGTAAACGATACTTGGAACTTTTTTATCAGTGCTCTCAAATGTTATCCTCTTTCTTCGTACTTCCTTTTTAAATATCAATGTGAACCGAACTAATTGAAAAGGGCTAATTAAATACTCTTTACTGATATAGAAAAAAATACGTGTATGGGCAATTGAATTTTGTTTTGTTCTGTTCTATTGAAGAAAAAGGAGAAAAAGTGGGAAGCGGGAATCGGGAATCGGGAATCGGGAGTGGGAAGCGGGAGCGGGAGCGGGAAGCGGGAGGCGGGAAAAGGATTAGCGATAAAAAGGAAGGAAGAACAGCTCTTAAGAATGAGACGAGGAGAGATCTAAGAAGTGGGCAAAGAAACAAGTCGCAGAGGACTCGTCAAGAGGGAAAAGAGAAGACTGTTAACAGGTGTTGCTTTCCTCCTCTCCTCCTCTCCTCTCCCTTCACTCCCTCTCTCCTTTCCCCTGTTCACTGACACAACCATGGTAAGCTCACACTCGAGACTCGAGGCGGCACGGCGGCACGCGCCACCGCCGACAGAGTGGACGGGGAGACTGGATGAGGCGAACAGCTGCTTTGCACGATGCAGCGCCTATTTTACGCTGGGCACCCTACTATAGCCTCTAAAGGTCACTCTTCTTCAGTTTGCAATCGTAAGGAGAAATAAGACAAGCAAATTCGCGATCAGTACATTCTTCAATTGTTCATCAGTGATCCACAATAAAAATTCATCGTTCATCTTTTTCACCTAATCTTTTTACATTTGAAAAGTGACAAAGCTCCGAAGCCTACAAGATTTGCTAGAAAGATGCTCCTAGGCGTTAGAAAGTAAGAACTTGGGCACAGCATAATTAGTCACTTCCGTTCAGCTGCCTAAACATTTTTTCGAATTTTTCTCCTTTACCGTTTATCGTTCAACCTTTTCGGAATCATCTAATTCGCCTCTTTGCGCGTTGAGCGCGTTGATGCGCACAAAATTAATGATAAACTACCTGACCTTCTTACTTCTCAGCGAACTCTTGCCATTTGAATAAGAATAAGATGCGATCACGTCTGCGTTTCTCCTGTCGAAGGCTTTTTTTTACGGGCCAAATCACGCTGACGCGATAAGACATGCGCGCACCGTTAAGTTTTGTTAGGCTATCGTTCAAACTAAAGAAAATACTTATTCTTATCGGCTAATTAAAGAAACGCGAATAAACTTTTCTTGTGCTCTTGTCATTGTTTAGTAGCGATTTCAGGTTTCTCTAAAAAAGATTACTCAACGTGTCTTATTACAGATAAGTTTAAATGTTGCAGAAAATAATTTATTAAAATATTAGAATTTTAGTAATAAAAAGTCTAACTCTTCTATCTCTGATTAATATAATTATCAAGCAATGATTCCGTATTAATACAAGTAATTTTTTCTTATGAAATAAAAATAGTGAAATAAGGATGAAAGAAGCATCAATATATCTCTCGAGATTCTATCTCGTTAGTATAGATTGAAATTGATTAAGCTGCTTCCAAGTTTAATTAAACGTATATTGTAGTCGCTTCCTGTCAAGATTCTCGTATTTTTAGAGCTACTGATATATATTTCCCTTGAAAAGTATAATTCTTAAAGCGAAAAAATATATATAAATATTGAATGAATGGGGAGAGGAAAAATGCAAATAATATAAATAATGTAAATAACGTAAGTAACGTAAAAAATGTTGCTATTGTAAATAAAAATCGTAAGTGAAAGGTTAAGTTGAGGTCAGTTTCCGCAAGGGTAACGATTGGGTTTCCTGCTGGACAGCATCCTAGAGGAGAGAGAAGGGAGAGCGCCAGAATTCCCAAGCTTCGGCACGGAGGCTTTCCTGCGTGGGATTGCAGCGGTTGGAGCTTGAGGGCTGGCGCAGGAAGAAACCGCAGCGAGCGTCAAAAGCTCGCTCCATTCATAAAACCCACAAGGAAAACCGCTCGCTCATTCAGTTATCATCTCCAATTTCCCCAAACCGCCTGCACGCGGTGCGCGCTGCCCGCGTGGGAAGCCAGGGGTGGGGGAGAAAAATAAAGAAGAAGGCGAAGGAGCAAGCGCGCCGGTAAGAAGCCCCGGGAGCTCGGGCGGACCTAGTGGGAGAAACGGAAACGGAAGCGCGAGCGAGACAGATGCGGTCATGCGGAGAAGGAGAGGGACCAAGAGAACACGCGCGCCGCGAGGATCACATGCGTGCGCTGCGAGCTACGAGGCTACGAGCAGCATGCATGTGCGCCTGCCCCGTCTACCTCTGCCCTTGTCTTCCCAACAGTAGCTGCGTTGCGAACGCAACCTTCCTCCTTACTGAAAAGCCTAGGCGAGCAGCCTACCTGGCGTATGTGTCGTGGCTTCGAGGGCCATCGGCGTCGGAGGCACGACGACCGGGGCACTCGCGCACTGTTGCTGCAGCTGCAGCTGATGCCTCCTTTGCTGCTGCTGCTGCTGCTGATGATGATGATGATGCTGGTGGTTGTGATGATGCTGGTGCTGCTGGTGGTGCTGCTGCTGGTGTTGCTGCTGCTGCTGGTGTTGCTGCTGGTGCAGCTGGGTCATGGCGGCGGCGGCGTTATCCTGGTACGACGGATAGTCCGCGTATATGGACTCGTGGGCCCCGCCGATGTTGTCCAGCATCGAGAGGACCATCTCGGAGCTCTGCTGGTGGTGCTGCTGGTGCTGCTGCAGGAGCTGCTGGTGCTGCTGCTGGTGCTGCTGATTGGCCGCAGCTAGGAGACCGCCAAGCTCGCTGCTGCTCAGCTGGAGACCGTAGGCGGGCAGAAGGCTCACTGTCGCAGACGTCGCAGTCGTCGCGGTTCCCGGCGCCGCTGGCCGCGAGCCCGACGTCTCGACGCTCGCGACGCCCGCCGTGGCGCCGTGGTTGGGGCTCCGCGCGCGGCTCGCACCAACTTGTTATCGCTCCCGTCGGCTCCAGGCCGCTGAGCCGAGGCTCCTCCGCGATGCCGAGCACTCGTCAACCGAGCTCCGGGCTAATCTACTTGAATCGCACGGGTCACCGGGCCACCGGTCACCGGTCACCGGATCACTGTTGCTTCACCTGTTCACCAGAGCACCCAATCACCAGTTCACCGGTTCACCAGCCAGGCGGGGGTGGCCGGGTTCGCCGAGCGACGGCTCCACGTCGAGCATTTTGCGCGATCCAGCTCGGATCCACCTCGGGCACTGTTTCACTGGGAGCGTCGCAGCACTCGGAGGGAAGGAGAGTCGGTGCCCGGCCGGCGAGGAGCAGAGGAAGGCAGGAGGTTGGCACTTGACGCGCGCACGCGTGTCACTGTGACGGAGCCGCGGCGCGTTTCCGCTGGCGAGCCTCGGGTAAGAGGCCGCTACCACCGCCGCTTCCCTACTTCCTCCGCTCGGTCGCTCGGTCGCTCGGTCGCGCGCGCGCTCGCGCCCCACCCCACTCGCTCGCTCTCCCTCGCTCCGCGTCTCTCGAGCCCTCTCGCACGCACGTATTTCCCGTCTCGGCGCATTCAGCTTGCCGGGCACGCCGCGCGCCGCGCGACAGAGAAGGAGAAGGGGCTCGCGATGACTCGCGCCGCCGTCGCAGCGCCGTCGCGAGTCGAGGGTGGGAGGGAGCCGCCCGACTCGGGGAAGAGGGGGAATTTATAGCGCGGCCGGAAGAGAGACGCAGGAGGGGTAAGCGCAAACGCCCCCGTAAGATCCTTTAACTATGAACCACCTGCTGCTTAGCTGCTCCCGGGCCGCCACTCGAGGGTACTGCTCGCTTAATTCTCGCCTCTCGGCCTCTCCTCTTTTTCTGCGCTTCTTCCTTTTTGCCTTTTCTCCCTGTTCCCTTTTTCCCTTTTCCCCTTTTCTCGGCTTCCCCGAGCAGCAGTTATAGTAGCAGTTATCGGCCGCGGGCCCTTGGGGATCTTCTAGCTTCCTTATTCGCGCCTTTTCGCACACGAGGGAGCCGGCCTTATTTTATCCTAACTTCGTCTCAACTCCTAACCCACATCATTATACATGATTGTACATAATTGTACATAATTATACATAATTATTGCGTTACACTTGTTTACCAGCTTCTTTATCATCTTTCAATTACGACTCTCTATTCTCTTTTCTGCCTGCTACATCCGGCAACCTTGATTTTTCAGCCAGACTCGTCATTTCGATTTCAGTAACTGTAAGCGGAAAAGCGAATGCCGCACTTGGGACAAAGTCGTGTATAGGCAAAGAGAAGCGCGGATACTGCAGCGGAAGCAACAATTTCTCCGAGTCGGTGCGCGGCGAAGGAAAAAATAGGAGTGTACTATAAAGTTGGCGGTGCTGCATCTATCTCTTTCGCTTGCCTAGCCTATTTTTGAGAGGGGCCTCGACGGCGCGCTGTAACGGGCGAGCGCGAGAGAGAGGCGGGCGGGGAGGGGGGCCGGATGTCGAGAGGGACGAGGCGGAGGGTTGGCGGTGCGGTGGCTCGCACGTGATACCCGAACGGGCCGGAAATGCTACCCCCACTCCCTCTCCGCTTCGGACTCTCGCTCGTTTTATTCGTGTGGCGTGCTCGCTGAGACGAGCTATCGTACGTGACGTACACGCTCCCGGCGCGAGGGACGGGCCGAACGCGAATTTTCGGCGTCCACGTTGCCGCGGCGAAGGCGAACAATGGCCCCGGCCGGCGAGGATGAATCGCGCTGTTCGCGGCGATGAACCGAGCCCTTCGAACCTCCCCCGAGATGGGACGTGAGGCGCGAGCAGAAGGCCGATCCTCCAATTTGGTAGGCCACTCGCGCTTGCAGTGAGAATCCGACAGCCGACGCGATTGCGGATGATGGACCTCCCATTGAGAGAAAAGAAACAGGGGAGAAATAGGATGGCACTCGCGCGTGCATCGGCCAAGAGTTAGCTTCTAAGTAGGTTGCTCCTCCTCGAGTAAGGAAGCTGCTGCTGCTGCTGCTGCTCTGCTCCTCGGGTTCTATAGAGAGGAGCAGTGCAGGAAGCGAGCGGAAGGCACGCGTAACGGAAATCGGGAAACGAGTGGCTACATCGGTATCGCGCTCGCGAGATAATGTTTTAAATCGCGATCGGAGCACCGGGGAAGGGCCGGGGAGGGGCTGGTAAGGGAAGGAGAGGCCCAAAGGCCTCTCGCGTTACACCGGAAGTCGGGGGGTGGGGAGCTGTCTGCCTGTCTCTCGACGCAACAGATAAAGCCGAGAGAGGGAGAGGCGTTCAAGTGCTCCTCCCCCGAGGGCCGAGTGCACTTTTTGGGACACGTACGAGCGGTGGCTCGCTCTTTCACTGGCGCGTTCGCGAGGATTCGGGGTCGCGGGGTCGCGAGGAATAGCAGTATATCCGCTTTTCCTTTCTTCCCTTCTTCTCTTCTCCTCGAGATCCCCGACGATCCCCGACGATCCCTCATTTTTTTCTCGAGCGAGAGCTGCTGCTCCTTTGGGAGGGCTGTTGCGCACTATTACGGATTGTTACGAACTGTTACGCCCCTGCGAATGGAGTCTTGGCAGATGCGCGCGAATCTACAACAAACTATTGTGTCCGCCTGTTCGTTTTCCCCTTCGCGTATCGCAGCTTCTCTCTCGAGCGCCTCGAGGGCCTCGACTCACTGCAAGATCTGAGCTGCGCTAAAAATTTATCTCCGAGCTCGGAAAAATGAAAAGGCTGCTTATGGCTACTAGTGGTGCGCACTGCAGCAGCCGATGAGGTCGATCAAAATGCACCGCGCAGCGTACGGCGCGGGTGTCTGATCGGTAGGCAGCCCTCGGTGGATTGCTCGAGCGCGTGCTCCTGCGTGCGTGTCTTCGTAACGCGCGCGTTGCGCGCACCTTTTTTGGCCAAGCCGCCGAGCCGCCGAGCCGCCAAGTCGACGTGGTTATTCGACCCCCACCCCTCGCACACTCTCGTTGCGCGTAATCGGTGCGTTGACTGCCTGCGTTATTATATTAATAAGTATCGTCAAGTGTTGACGCCCGGCTGCCCGCACTGCCCAGTCGAGCCTGTCAATACCAAATTTCTTCGCGCAATTGTAGCCACTGAAGGCTATAATTTCCAAGGCGAAAAACAAATTTTGATTTGTTTTACAAAGCAAACGATTGAACAAAGAGACCAGTGGTAGATGCAGGTTTGACTGTACGTAATAAGTGAAATAACTGAAAAAAGGAGGAAAAGACGAGACGCTTTGGTTCGTAGGCAATTCGGCCGACTTGCTCGTTTGTGGGCCCGTGCCCTCTGACGTGTTACAACGGTCTCGCTCTCGGCTTATCGTGCTCTTTGTGTCCGTCGAATTATTATTCTCGTTTATTATGTGGGCAAGAGGAAGACACGTGGAACGGGAGAGAATTGAATAAGCGCCGTGGCGAATCTATTATGTGACAGTATTCAAGTTCTACACGTCCCTCGCGCGCCAACTTTTCTTTTGGAGCTTTCCTACTGCACGGCTAATTAGCACTTGTCGTTTAAGATGTAGCAAAATGTGCAATGCAAGGGCTAGAGCGAAAGAGCGAATGTCGCTTGCTGGCTTGCTACGGGCCTCTGCGGGCAGGGTGTCGGCGCGGGCGTGCGAGCTACGGCGGTAGGCCGTAGGAGCGATCATCCATCGTCCGCAGCGAGGCGTGCAAGACTTTCCCTCGTTCGCGCGCGAACGCCGCGTCCACGGTCACTGCTGATGATCACTCGAATGACGTAAGACTCCCCGAGGTAATTGTTGCCGCCTCGCTGCGCGCGTCGACCGGCCGACCGGCCGAATTGTCCGAAGCCAAGCGCTAGTCGTGAGCTCACCTCCTTCTTCCAACCTATACTTCTGTGCCGTCGGCCGGTTATACAACCCGCTAAATTCATTCATACAGCCTGCACTTTTATTTTTATTCCTTTCCAGCAGCAGCTCGTTCAGCATCAGCGGCCAACTTGATTCATTCAAATTGCGAATAAAGAAAAAGGAGGGAAAAAGAGGAAAACGAGGAAAACGAGGAAAAAGAGGAAAAAGAGGAAAAAGCTTATTGTACACTAACTATTGAAAAATGATAGCAACAGCAGCCCAAGTAAAACATGACATATTCTGGCGGCGCTAGAAGCAATGCCGAAAATCCTGGAGGCGACGCGAGGCGTATAACGCAAGGTGCGTCGGTGCGCGCTTCGAGTTGCGAGCACGCATGCACAACTCGGAGTAGATGCTATCGGGGGCGGAATGAGGGGGCAGAGGAGGGGAGCAGTTTGTTTGACGCAACAATAAGAAACCTCGCGAGCTGCAGCGGCGGCCGAAGAGTCAACGTGGCTTTCGTTTGCATTACAATTGAATCGAGGAAGGAGGGAAAGAGAATTTTTGGCGCGCGCCAGACTTATACACTCGGAGTTAAAGAGAAATGAAAATTTAGCCCGAAGAAATGTTGAAGCACGCTGCAGCGGCTTCGGTTAAAAGAAAAAACAAGAAAACAAGTGCATGTTCATACTGACCGTCGCTGTGATACGGCCGCGGCGGCATGGACATGGAGAGCGAGGACGGCGCCGACATTGTTGACGGGGCCGCCTGCGTTGACTGCTGACTGGCGCTGACGTTGGAGCCGCTGGCACCGCTGGCACCGCTGGCCGCAGTCGCGGGACTTTTGCTGTCCGGTGCACTGGCCGAGCTTGCTAAGCTGCCGCTAGCCTGGTAGCCCAGGAACTCACCAAGGTCCGGCACGCATACGCTCTCGTAGAAGTTCGCCGGCATGTTCTCCAAGGAAGATTTCTCCAGATCCACGTCTGAAATCAGCATAATTTATAATTTTTATCGGTTGTTTATCGGTTGTTTATCGGTCGGTTTATCGATTCGCAAGCAGCTTTGAGTTCAAGTTGCAACAAGACATCACGGCTACTCCCTACTGGCGCAATGAATAAATGAGCGCCGCCACTGGACAGGAAGTAGCGCAATAATAGCACAAGCTGTTTCTCTTGAAAGGCAGAAAAGCACACAACGCTCTAACTCTAACTCTCGGCTGCAATATTAATGTTCATCGCTCCGAGTGCCGAGCGGCGCGGCCCTCTCAGCTGATGAACCCATAGGAAGATAAGAGTCGCGGCAGTTTCGCACACGGCAAAACGGCGAACGAACAGATTAAAATCTTTCGCGTGTGCAAGCTCTTGCTCTTTCAAAACGACCAGCTATTGCTTCTGTCTGTAGCTCCAAATACACCAACATCCCCTTGTTCCAATTTATACAGAAAAGTAGCAAATATTTTGACATTGACAAGTCGTGAATTTAGAAAAGAGAAAAGGGAAAAGAGAGAAGAAAATTGAGAGAAATATTTGGAGAAAAAGTGAAAAGGAGAGGTAAATAGACGGGGGCTTGCGAGCGAAGGGGAGGCGCTCGGCGCTCTCATTTAATTGAGAGAACGAAAGCGGCGAAAAGGCCTAGGGAGGCGGCCTGCGGGCCGATTTGCGTAAGCGCGTGCCCGGAGCGTTAAACCCTCGACGGCGCACCCTCGGCGACTGTATCAATGCTCCATTATGGGGCTGCGCGGTGCTCAGCGTTTCCGGTCTAGCAGCTCCTTTCTCTTCGCTTGCTCATCTAACTGCATAAAAAGTCCGAGGCAGGCGCCTCGGCTCAATGCGTCATTGTGATGCCAGCCCGACTACCTGTTGGCACGTGCGACACGATATCGCGATTTTACGGAAATCTGATCCATTTCCACCGAATCAAAGCAGCAGGATGCCACTTTTTCTCTTTTCTCTTTTCTCTTTTCTTTTTCCTTTTCTTTTTCTTTTTCTTTTTCTTTTTCCTCTTCCTCTTCCTCTTCCCCTTCCCCTTCCCCTTCCTTTTCCTTTTCCCTTTCGGTGAAGACTCGCTCTCGCCGCCACTTACCTTTTTGGAGAATCTCAAGATGCTCCCAGAGGATGTCGCCCATGAAATCGGGGGCACGCGCCAGGAATTGCTCCTTGCCCATGGCGCAGATCTGTTTACCGGTCATGTGCTGCCAGGGCTGTATCGCCACTCCACCGAGCGAGAACTCGCGGATGGCCCATTGCATCCAGCTTACCACCGCTGCTTCCGACCACTGCCTCGGATCTGCAAAAAGAACGCATGGAAGAGAGTGAGATACTTGTGCTTGGAATCGCAAATGCACCAGGCTTGCTTTAGGGCTCGAGAAGCCGATGCACGGCGGCGACTATTCGCAGTCATCGGGCTCGGGAGGGAGAGAGGCCGAGCGGGAGAAAAAAGGAGCGACTAGCAGTGCACGCCCATGTTGACGCGTTCGAGACATTATAGTGCATTGTCTCGGTGTGCCGCGCTGCCGCGCTGCCGCGCAATTGCGAGTTCCCGCAATCAGCGCGAAGAAGCCGAGCGGAGACGAGTCGAGCCGAGCCGAGCCGAGCGAGCCGAGGGTCCCGCGTTATTTAGGCAACCGACAACGAACGCGATAAAAACTTGCTCGCTCGCTTGCTTTGCTCGACCGCACTTTTTTCCATCCAGCTATCGTTCCACGCATCTCCAATAGAACGTGCAAATTAATTGGGATAAAGGAAACAAGCCGCTGCACCGACATCGATGAATGAATCCAGTTTATCGCTGCGCGACAACTCTGTTGTTACACCTGTATCCTCGCGCTCTCGCGCTCGCGGTCCCGGCGGCAAGCGGGCAAACGGACAAACGGCTGAATCAATGGCCAAGTGGGCAAATGGGCAAACAAGCCGAGGCTGGAAACTGGCTGGAAAGGCGCGACGACCCAAGCGCTAGTGCGCGAGTTTCTAATGGCCGCGGAAATATCCGTAGGATCAAAGGGGCCCGCCGATATTTGAAGATCGCGTACCTGTTTGCACGGCTTCATTCTTGTTAGCTGAGTTAACAGACGCTTTTGTTTGGCCCTCTCCCCAATCCCCCCAGCGCTATCCCATTGCCCCCTCTCCGTCACTTCCGCGCTTTCCGTGCAGCACGCGTTTTCAAGGGCTTTTACTATTTTGGAAGGGCTCCGGCGAATCGGCGAATCGGCAAAGGTTAACCGGGAGCTGCACCGAGAGTACCGATCGAGCTGCCGAGGTGGAGTGTGCTGACGCGCGCGGGTGCGCGGGTGCGCGTCACATCACGACGGGCAGCTCGGTGAATGCGAGCGATGCCCGATGGGGAGCCGATGGCACACATCCGGTATGCGCATTCAGAGCCAGGCGGCTGTGACGATGCTTCCGGCCTAGATGCCCTCTCCGGCTTCGACGTCGAGATCAGCTCGCTCACCTCTTTCTGCCCGCGAGATGAAAGTGCGTCGCGCACTTACCTTTGGTAATGTTCAGGCGAATTTGCTCCTTTTCCCACGATGCGAAGGAGGCCTTCAAGGCCTCGGTCATCTTTTTGTTGGTGCCGGGTGTGAGAGGAGGCACTTGCGCCGGGATATCTGCAACACATAAATAAAGCGTAAAACAGTTGTGTAAGAGATGGGCAGCGTGGGGTCAGCGTGGGGTCAGCGAAGGGGGTGCAGGCGTGGGCTTCGAGTAGGGAGTGTCGCCCCTAGGCTGTGCGTGTGAGAAGCCGTGCCAATGGGCATTCTCACAGACACGCTTGGCTCCCGCGACTCGCGAGTTGCACCGTGTTGCGCCCGGCCTGCGTGCGCGTCAGGTGCTTGCGACAGGCAGGCCTGGCTCCCCTTGTGGCCTCTCTGGCCCGAGATAGGAATCGACGGGGCTGCAGGTGCGGTTATGCTTCGGGGAGCAGCAAGTGTTGGAGGCAACGTGTGAGCTACTGCCACCGGCAGCGGTTGCCCACCCTCGTACCCCCGGCGCGAGCAAGTGCAAGGACGAGAGCAACTAACGATCCGAGTGCCATTGTTAATCCAAGCATTCTCCTAATGCGAGTGCTCGCTGCTTGCCGAGCTCTCGGCTAGCGCGATAACCGACTTGACTGACCAAGTCCGCGCTCCTTATCGCTATCACCGAGCCCGCAACTCTACCCTCTCCGCCTCTTTGCCTTGTTGCCGGCAGTCCGGCACTCTGATTATACATCCTATCGCGAGGAAAGCGACCAAGAGCCGATTGGCTGTCGGAATATTAAAATAGAGTCACCAAGTTGACCAACCCGCCTCTCGCACTCTCTTCTTTTCTCTTTCATTCGAGAAGCGGCGAGTATCGCGCCGCGTGTGCTACACTGGTTAGTGGTTGCTGGCTTTTTCGGAATAACGCCAAACCTTTGCAAGGGGCCCGGCTTCATTTGTATACCTTACAAGAGCTTGTACTTTCCCGTTCCTGTTTATTATTAATTATACAAGAGAACAAATTTACATATTTACATTGGCTCGCGTGCATATATATGTTTATTCACTCGCCTAATCGAAGCGAGTGCAGCAAACGCTTTTGAGAATGTTAATGGGGAGGCGATCGGCTTGACCCGATCGTCTGGGGTCAGACCTCACCTAACCCCAACTTGGCCGACGCACTCTACATAAATTTCCATACGCACGGAGCGTCGCGCAACGCCTTAATTCTTGGCTTCTTTATGTATCATTTTGTTCTCATCAACGTTACCATTCGACCGGCAAAATTAATACTACCTAATGCCCACGAAATCAAGGCTCATATTTTCCAATTTCAAGGAGTACCATAGAAACTGACAAATAGATAAATAGAATAAAAAAAGAATAAAGATAAAGAAAAAAAGTAAAGAAAACAGGCAATATAGCTATTTATAAAATGTTGGAAAAATAATCTAAAGTTTAAGTACAAAATCAATTATAAAACAATAAAAAATTCTTCCTTAGAAAGAGCTTCTTTAGAAAATGTAATTATTAATTAGCAACGGATAACACAAAGATAAGAAAAATGATGGAGAAAAGCGCATTAGTGTTTCCCCAATTTCATATTTATTTTGCACCTATATTGAATCTGCACTGCCTGCCACTTTACAGCAAGTTCTAGATGAAGATTTTTCTGCCTTTCGTTACAATATGACTCGACTAAACGTGGAAATAGCATTAACAGCCTTGGAAGAAATGGCATAAAAAATTACAATAGGTCACTGTTTAAGGTAGTCTTTAATCAATTACAATTGAGGAGAGTGTTTTAAGCTGACGATCTGTAAAGAAAGTGCTAGGAGTTTGATCATTGAAGCGTTTCTGCAGTCAAGTGGCGTGACGCAGCATGTCCAGAGCTATGTCTATATATCCGTGCAGGAATTGAAAATGGTACGCAGAGTGCAGACGCTCGTATTTTCGGAGATTCGCCGTGTGCCCGTGTGGGTAAGTATACTCGCCTAGTTATTTTTGCTTTCCGAAGTCCGGACGGACTCTGACGTGTCTGCGTCTAGTCATAGGACCTAGATGTGCAAACGTGTGCAAATGTGTGACATGTGTATAAATGATGTGTTACAAATATTGTCAGAGCACGTAATAAAGCTCTCGGACAAGTTAAGTAGTGGAGAATGAAAAAATGTCGAAAGACATTTTGCTAGTCAGCGTCTGGCAGTGGGCCGATTGTCGGTGCTGAAAAAGTTCGGAGCGCCCTTCTCGGTTGGCCCGCATTCAGGCGCGTTCGGCTCGGCGTTCGGCGTACCCCGTCAGCCGCACTACGCACACAATACTTGTTGCGTCGACCGGCGCATTGTCACTGCCGCACCTGTTGACTGCTCATTTCGGCGCATTAATCACGCCTTCGTTCCTTCATTTTAGACTCACAGTCTAATAAAGAGAGAGGCTTCTATTTGATCTAGGTAAGAGGAGTTGCCACAAATAGTTCAGTTTATTACGAATTCCTTTGACCTTCGAATCTTTGAACTCGTTCAACTCTTTGATAAGCTTTGGCGTTTAACGTTTTGTTGAACCATCAATCACAAGGTAGCTGTGTACGATGCATCTGTAACGTTCTTTAAACGAAGCAATCGCGCAAATATGATTGTACTGGCGCTCGATCCAATTATCCCGAGTGACCTCTCCCGCGCTTCCACGCCTCCTTTTTTCGGCATATGGAAGGCGAGGTGCGCTCGAGCGTATCGGACTCGCTAACAGCTCACGAGACGGTTGCTCTCGCTGCTGCGTACCTACGCATACACGATCGACGCATTGCACCTGTCGCACGCAGGCCGCTTTTTAGTTACCTTGCTAAGTGCGCACCCCCTCGACAGTGCACTCAAAATGTCATCTTCAATATTTTTCTCATTTTCATTCCAAATGCGTTATCTGTCAGCCTATTATAATGCTCGTAAAATAGTCGGGCCTTAAAATGCTACCTACAAGTATAAATAAGCTATTTTGGTCGGAGCGATTTTATTAGTTACATTTGTACGAAGGCTCAAATATACTCTTAATTCGCTTGACGCGTTTTTAATGAGGTATAATTTGAATGGAAAGTCCGATCTCGACCGCTAGGCTCGATCTTTCAAACGTAGTACGATAAAGTGAGCAATGGAAAAAAGAGAGAAGGGTGAAGGCGAGAGGGCGAGAGGAAAAATGTCCCGCTCTCTCCGATGAACAATGGCCTTAATAAATCATAAATTTAATATTCAATTATTTTTTGCGACTAGCCTCCCCCCGACTCGTTAACGGCGAGCATTCTTTCGCCTTGCGATTTGCACTTTACGCGCATAAATATTTATAAGGAACTTTGCGTCGCAAGAAGCGGGGACGCGGGGACGCGGGCACGCGGGAACGGGGGAATGGCAAAGGCGCAAACGCTTCAAGGGACGAGCGAGGAAAAGTGCAAGTTTTTTCTCGAGCGTGCCCCGCACGATACGAAAAAGCCCGATGCTTTCTTTTATCCGCGACCTCTTTTTCTATCAATGATTCGCAAATTAATATGTATGAATCAATTAGTCAAAAGTATAAAGCTGCCGCAGTCTGCGCATGACGCACACTGTGGAGCAGCGGAAAAAAGAAAAAGAAAAAGCAAAAGCAATCGGTTGTCAAGCGAGGTGATAGCGTATCGCCGGCCTGATTCCGGGTATAAGAAAAAGCCGAGACAAAAGAGCCGTCATCCTTCGATCCGTAGGCGTAAACTGCGTAGGGGGAAAGCGGAGCGTTATCGGAGCCGCCGAGCGACTATCTCGCTGGAACACGCGTACCCGCCTCGAGCCCGGGCGATAGTTCGAGCAAGATCGGCGCTGCATGCTGATCGCAGCCGCAAACCGGAAGGGAAAAGCTCGCGAGCTTTTCTCCAATTTCCGGCTTGAAATAAGCCCTATCGCACTGGTCGACACGGGAGTGTCGCAGTGGAGACAAGCCCCCAGGACCCAGCGGCGACCTATCGGCCTCGGATGTAGGAAGCTGCACAGCAGCGGGTTCGCGTTCGAAAGCTGCTTCTTTTATCCTTGAATTACGCGCACGTACGTAAATTGAGGACTATTATTCGATGATTGCGCGGCCGCGGCGCTTGATGTTTTGTAAGCGCACTGCCGCGCACGCCACCGCTGCTCAGCCACGCGTTTTTTCCACAAGCGCCAGCGCGACCGATTTCGCTCCCCCGGCAGCCGGCTCCCACACTCTTACCGGCAACGTAAACGGCGCCTGCTTTTTTAAAAGTTACTAATTAACAGGCTACGGAGGGCCGATGCCTCCACAGACACGGAGACATCAATCTCGATTCTCGATCGACGATGCGCATGCAAGTATCGCGATTTATCGACAGATGTCGCTGAGAACTTGCGTCAGTTGGACTGAGCCGTGTGCCGGTCTATCCCTCCCGGGCTGCTAAAAAATCGGCACGAAAATACGGCAATACGCGATCGTTGACGCGTCCGTCGTACGGCGAGCGAGGCGGCGAGCAGCAACTTCCTCCGCGTCGCATATCGAACCGTCGAACGCTCGCCAGCCGCGCGCTCAAAGTCATTACTTTCACGCGTACCTTCAGTTAAGCCGGTGTGCGTAAGTGGCCGCGTATGTGTGCAGCTCGAGTACGCGAACACTCGCCACGCAAAAAACCTCGGTTTTCTCATTATGAATATGGGAATACGAGAATATGGGAATATGGGTTCTTTGTGCTGCCGGCGTCGGCTCGACTCGCTCGGCCGCGCTCTCTCTCTTTCTCTCTCTCGCGCGCGCGCGTCGCTTTTCGTGAGGCCCGACATGC
Organism: Eurytoma adleriae; assembly: GCA_900480045.1. Classification (NCBI taxonomy): domain Eukaryota; kingdom Metazoa; phylum Arthropoda; class Insecta; order Hymenoptera; family Eurytomidae; genus Eurytoma; species Eurytoma adleriae. The sequence continues at coordinate 60,864 of UXGC01000463.1, forward strand.
TCCTTTGTCCCGGCAGTAATTTGTCTCGGTGCTGATGCCCCTAATTTCGGCCCACGGCCGGTCGAGCGGCCGGTGCCCCGAGCGCTCGGTAGGAGCCCGGTCGGTCGAGGATCGAGTCGCGAGCTCGCTCCGCGCTGGCCGATTAGGTCCGATTAGGTCTGATTAGATCGTTAAATGGAAAGAGGTGCAAAAGAGGCCGACGCGAAGGTAAGCGAATATAAGTAGCAATGAGTAGCTGGAGCGCACCTAAGGTACACCTGGGTCTGCCGCAGGGCTTCATGGCCTTGATCCCCATGCCGCCGTGCGCTGCCTCGGCCGCTCCGTAGTCCACGTACATGAGTGCACCCTCGGGCTGGCCGCAACCTCCAGCGCGATTCATGCATAAACTCGCGCGCGCCTCCAGTGGTCGGGGCGGAGGGGGCTCGCGGGCTCTCAGCCGCCCTCCGGCCGCATCCTCGCGGCGCTAGCCTCGGCCTCCCTCGGCGGGCGCGGCCATGAGCACTGCAGGTGCGCGCGGTGCGAGTGCGGCAGTAGTGCGGACGGACGAACAGGTACCGGCGCGACGCGAGCTGCGCGCACAAGTGTAAAACGCACGCGCGCCGAGCGCGCCAAGCGCGAAAGCTGGAGGCGCAGCTCCGCAGGTGTCTCGCTCGCGCGCGCGGCGCTCGGCGCTCGGCCGCTCCCGGTCGCGCTCGCGGAGCAGGCGAGCGGCGGGGAGGGCGGGGAGGGCTGCGGGCGCGCGGCCCTCACTTTCCGCGGGATCCCGGCGATAAGGAGCCGCCAGCCGGCCGCCTCCTCCTCCTCCTTTATCGCGCGCCGCCCGAGCTCGGAGCGACTGAGCGGGCAACTCCTTGCTCGAGCGGTGAATCGCTCACTGCTGAATGGGAGGCGAGGCGCGCCGAGCGAGACCGAGCGGCCCGAGCCGGGATGACGCGTGCCCCTTCCCGAATCGCGCGCTCCGTGCCAGTTATTTCGAGGCCCGGCGTTTTCGCGCGTTGGTAAGCGGCCCGATGGAGGAAAACGCGCTCCCTCGCAGCGCTCGGCCTAAGACGCGGTGCGCGAGGCGCGAGGCGCGAGGCGAGAGGAGTGCCGTTCTCCCACCACGCGCCGGAGATTCGTTTTATGAATGAAGTGCCCTAGAGCGCTCGCCTGCCGCCTGCCTGCCCGCCTGCCTGGCTGCCTTTCTTTTTCCGCGGAGAGCGGATACACCAGATCGTGAGCTACGGGCTCATTCATTCGTGACCAGCCGCCGATTGAGCCGTTCTTTTCACGAGGAGGGGGCTCTCCCAGCGTCCATTCACCGGCAAAGTTCGCGCGCGGTTCTTCCTTTTGGGAAAGCTGCCTCGCCGGACGGGCCCCTCGATCGCTGGCCACCGGCCTCGGATACGTTATCCATGCCCCAAAGGGCCAGTCTCCAACTGATTTGCGAAACTGCAGTACCGACGCTCTGTCCATTGCAGCGGCGAGCAACAAGTGCAGCAAGTTAAAGGGGGATAGGGACTTTGTCCGGGCGAGGGCCCTATTAACGCTTGGCCAGAGAAAGCAGGGGCAACGCGCGGCGCGCGAGGCGCGCGAGTCGGAGGTAGAAGGGAAAAAGACAAGAGAAAAGGAGGAGTGCGCGCACATAATAAGGACTCGATCCACAGGTGGTATCGGACGGAAGGAGGGGTGGGATGCCCGAGGCCGAGCAGGTTTTTGCTCCGTGCTTTTTTAGCAGTATTTATTAGCCGACTAGGAAGCCGACGCCGCTGCGCTCTCGTTCTGTTGCTCTCGCGCACTCGCTCGCAGTTTCGCTCCGAGTTTCGCTCGGAGTTTCACTCGGGATGTGTGTGCGTGAGGCTGGATGTTGCCACCTGCACTAGTCGGCCGAGCGCCGAGCGGGAGATGCAAGTGCGATACACGTGTAGACACGCGACTGCCCCCTCCCGTACGCTTGCGTTTTTCGTTGTTGGATAAAAATAAAAAGCAACTGGTAGTCGATTAGTTAATAGATAAAAAAGTGGGTGAGCGCAGTCATGAGCGCATGAAAGGGTTGAGCGAACAAGTTGCGGTAGCGAAAAGGAACGATCGGAGGAGAAGAGAAAGGAGAGGGGAGGAGGAGAGCGTGAGAACGCGCAAAGCCGCTCGCAAGCCGGTGGCTGTTTTATGTGTACTCGCGCGTGTAGGGGGATCCTCGTCAGGCCGAATGAATGAGTCCCGCTCGCGTGCGCCAGCGTCTCGTAGCTGTGTGTGCGTGAGGTGGTGCGCGGCCGATCGGGAGACCGTGAGCGCGTCACTTCCTCTGCGAAGCTCACCTGCGACTACGCTCGGCGCACGACTGCATCCGGCCGCGGCGGGGACTCCGCGGGGACTTGGCGGGATAGCTGGACGCGCCGCTTCCGCTGGCTCTCGGGGCCGAGACGCGGAGCAGCCAAGAGTCGAGCGCTAATGAGATTGAGGAGGCTGCACGGGCCAACGTCTCCGGGAGCAAGTTTCGAGAGGCCCGCGCGAAAAAATAAGGCAAACAACGAAAAGCGAGGCTTGCGTAATCTTGCGTTCGAGTTTCCGGCGTAACATGGAAAAAGACTCGAGTGCATCTTGCGGGAATAATGCAGAGGGTATCGGCTCTATCAGTTTAAGTTGCTAGTTAATGAAACTAGCGCGCCTGCGTTTCTTCACGCGCACTTGCAAGAATGCCTAGAGAGATTTCAGATTCCCCGATAATGCCTCGTGCATTTGCTCAATTCATAAAAGAGGCGCGTGCACGAGTGCGCTTGATTCATAAATTGCGCGAGTGCATAGAAACTCCAATTTTTCAATGAAATCTTAAGGTTACGCGTCGCGGCCGGTGCAAGACACTGGCACACTTTTTTCGCTCATTGTTAGCGGGAGCTGTTCGCCAGCTACGCTCTTTCGCCAGCTACAACGGCTTATGATAATCCGAAATCGCACCCGCACAATCTGCAACGAAAGAGGCTAAGGCGAAAATTTCACCAATATCGAACAGGAAGAGGAGTTTGCTTCGGGAGGAATCGAGGAATTTCCTACTACTGCAGGAAGAGTCCGGCGCTCTTCCTAAGATTATGCTGGAATCGGCTTGAATTTACGATTGTGCAACTACTTTTATCGTCGCGAGGCTCACCTTTTTCGCTTTTCTTTGCCTTGCCTTCTCCTATTTTAACGGATATTATGCAGTCGTGAGAAATACAGTGAAATATTTTATTCGATTACTCAAGTAGATAATGGTATCCGGACCAGTCGAGACATAACTCCAATAACCGGAACTCGCTTCAGTCGCGATTTAGCTGCGCTTGTAATGACAATAAGATTTTTTCTACAAAACAAATATTTTATGTAGATTTTCAATTATTTGTTTTTTACACTTGATTACAACTGGAAGGCATTATTAAGATTTTCTTTCAACTCCTATCGTTCGGTATTTAAGAAGTCCGACAACGAGTTGGCGTCACTTGCACATCTTCTCTTGAGTAGAATTATGTAAAATTTAGTTGGAGGAATCCACCTTACTTAGCTTACTGATTACTTTTTACGATTCATTCAGTGCATTATTCATCTTCTGCAGGGTACCACCCGATTTCAATTTCTTTTTCGGAGCGAAAGGAAGAAAAGAGAATACAAGCGTAAATGAGAAAATTCATCATTACTCGCTGGAAGACGCCGTTGACAAACCCACTCGAGATATCTACGATATGTATGAAATATTTGTGCAGAGCGAACGAAATATTGAATTATAGAGCCGGTCTCTTACTAATTACAGACTTTCGCGTAATGAATTTAAGTACAGGTTTGTAATGTGGTTATCATGCCTCGAACTCGCCGATTTTTTATTTTTATCAATGGCGAAAAGATGAGCTCCGGAATGAATGAGCTTGACTGCGAGGGTTTTTTTTAAAACGAAACGTAATGTTCTGGATGTGGATTTAACGGTAAAGAGCGATAACTGGCTGCGTGCCCTCGAGAATGAGAAATCGGCCGATTGCGGATTTTCCTAGGCCACACGGCACACTCGCGCAAAGTATGAAAAGAACGTAGCGTAGCAGGAGAGATAGGCTGGCGTCGCGCGTGTGTCGAGCAGCCGCGCAGTGAAACTAGCGAGGCATGAAGCAATTTAAGCCCAGAAAAATATACACCTTCCCCAGTTTCGCAGTGTTTCGCAGTGTTTCCCAGTGTTTCGCAGTGTTTCGCCTGCTCTTTCGCTCCTTCATTCTCTCTCGCTCTCTCGTCCTGTTGCTTTTGTCCGGCGTGCGGCACCGTGCGGCACTGCGGCGAGCACAATCTGCGTGCGAAATCGCCACCGAAATCCGCGGTGGCTCCGACTTTCCCGAGCTGCTCTCTCGTCCTTTTTTAATTACGCGGAGGGAAAGGAAAGAAAGGGCGAGAGGAGGGGGGGCGTTACGGGCGGGCGATCGACGAAAAAAAGGAACGGTAAAAGTCATTTGGCCGCTCACATGAGCGAGACGCCGCGAGCGAAAGACAAAGAGCCTCGTACTGTGGAAAGGCTCACGATTGTGCTCGAGAACGCACGAAATTTAAGCAAATTATCTGGACTCGATGCTCTTGGTTTCCAGCGAAGGCCGTTGGGAGGGCCGGGAGCGCCGGGAGCGCCGGGAACGACGACGGTCGTCGACGACACGGGCGCCTATTTGCGTATTCGCGCACACTCGCTATAGACTCGCGCGCGGGTGAAGGTAAAATAGGAGAGCGAGGTTAGACAGAGGCGAGGCGAGGGTCGACGCTGGAGTTCGCAAAGTTCTGGCTGGCTGAGCGCGCGTCCGGTCATTAACGGAGCTTATCTACATGAGCACACCTCAGAAGACCGAGCGAGCACACTCGTGTGACCCGAGGCTCGCGCAACGCTCTTGGCTCTTTGCGCTTCTTTCTTCGCTCGTCGCTCCTCGGCCGCCTTTAATAACTGATACGTTTATTAAGAAGAAACTACTGTGCGATGCAAGTGGACAGAGTACTGGATTAGCTTTCGTGAGAAAGAGCCGTGCATTGTCATTCATTGTTCCATTCGATTTACAAGCGGCACCACTTGGAAGCAGCATTTTACGCGTTCACACACGGCTGGCGCGGCACCGCCTCGCCCGCCTCGCCCGCCTCGCCACACACCGAGGCACTTCCCACGCTTAATTAGCATAGGCTGAATTTTTATTTCTCCTCGATCCAGTATCGGCCAACTAGCCCCTATCGGCCGAGACAAAAGCTAAACTTGAGCTCCAACACCTTCGAAATATCCACCTCGCGTACGCTTATCGGAAGAGCATCCGCGAGGAGAGGCGGCCGCTCTACGAGGCACGATGAGAGGGAGAGAGCTCGAGCTGGAAGTACGCTTCGTTGCTCACGCCCCCCGTCCCGCCGGCAGCGTCATCGCATTCTGACTGTACGATTGCGCGTGTGGATCGTGCATGTGCGCACCTCGACCTCGGCGAATCGAAAAAAGTCGTTGGAACATAGTCCGAGCCGTCCAAGGAAAGAGGATTTTTTCCAACGGATTTTTTCATTCGCGTCGCAATTTCGTTCAACGAACGTAGCTGCATTTTAACGCAAAGACGGAAAGACTGCTGGTGGGAGAAGCAAATTTTTCTACGACTCCAAGATATTTTTCTCTTTTTCGTAAACAAGTGTGCCCGAGTGTGCCCGAGTGTGCCCGATGAGATCGGTTTTATGTAACTCGTAACTCGAGTGCGCCGGGCAAGAAAGAGGTGACCTCGGCTGATCGAAAAAGCAGCACTGCACAATGAGGAAAAAATGCCAGTTTTGTTCTGCACTTGTGCAGCTCTTGCTGCAGCTTCGATTTTGCCTCGCTCGAGTGACGTAACAGTAGGTAAATATTGCTACTTTGGGTACGGGCTAATTGATAATTCGCTTTTGACGGGATCCCTCGATATTGTTCTTGTAAAAAGCTGTGGAAAGCTCAGCGAGCTGGAGACGTACGCGTTGGCGAGAAAAATAGATTGGCTGATGGATTATGCAGGGGTGGCGCGTGAGCGCCCGAGGCTGCTTAAGAGAATTCTCGAGCGTCGATTGAAAAGAGGGATGATGCCGGTCTCGGTGCAGAGTATAATTAAGTCGGCGTGCAAACAAGGGCCTCGGCGGCAAAGTCGCAGGAGGAAGCCGGCGGGCTTTAATTAGTTGCCATCTAAGCCGACACACAGGGCCTTTGTCGCGGCGGTGCGCACACCCGATTGGCTCGCGGTACTGCTTTAATTGAAGCAACTTTCATTTCGAAGATCGACTGCTCGCCACTTCAGGACTAAATAAGTTTTTATTAAAATAAGATAAGAGTAAAATAAAAATATTATTTGTTGCTTTTCACTCGGAGAGGATTTCTTACGACAATTAAAAGGAAGCATTTCGGATTTAGCAAAATTTATCAGTTCGATAAATTAATAATAGAAAGCTGCTGCGGTATTGCGCTGTTTCGCTATTGCGAGAGAATAATTGCATTTCTTCTTCGTAATTGATATTTCTTTTGTTTTATTCCGCGCACCGAGTGCGCAGCACTGCCTCGAAATTCCACGTAGAGGCCGTATGTAATTTAGTCGGGCTTTGGATCGATGCTGATGAAACTGCGCGCTATACTGCGGTTTTTTCATTCATGTAATTATCCGCGATAGTTGTTTAAACGCTTGTTTGTTCGGCGGGACTTTTTGTTTGTTCGTGCGAATTTCGGTATACTTCCGCTCTGATTGGGTGTGCAATAAAGGTGTCTGATCGAGAGGCAAGATCCAAGTTGGAGCTAGTCTGCTCGGAAGTCGGAGCGTTGAAGCGAGACGAAGCGGAGCCGGAGCAGAGCTGCGATATGAGGAAAGGCACGCCTTTCGTGGTGCGAGGCCAGAGGTTAACGCGGGCGCGCCTCGAGAGGCGAGGATAGCGTATCGGTCGCAGAGCGAGGATTGGACGGGCCTGGCTCCTCCCGCGGCGGATCGCCCTCCCGCCGCGGCACCCACGCATCGCGGCTGATGCCGCAATGCCTGGAGCCTTTGTTTGACAAAGTCAGGAGCCGCGACGGAACGCAGAGATCGCGCAGAGCCCCGTCGAGTCTGCTGCTTTTCGCCCCTGCCCTACCTCCTTCTGCCGTGTTTGATTTTCAAACTTGCCTGTTTGAGCACCACTTACCGGCGCATCCCATCAAAATTACGCTAAATTATTACCAGGGAAACTCTGCTTGTGTTACTTGTCAATTTTACGCCTAAAACCAATTTTGATAACCAAAACTAACTTATAATGTCTGCAGTAAGGTAACCCTTACGGTAACCCTCTTAAATTAAATTTAAGACTCCTTTACAAACAGTATAGCTAATGCTTATATTCATCGATGCTCTATTCAATGTCATGTATTTTAATATTAGACTTAATAAGAAAATATGTGTTAAAATATCAAAAATAGTTTTCCACTAATAAAATAATTCATTTATTACTAATAAAACTATTCATTTATTCAATATGCCAAAGTACTTTTTCCTTGAAAATGTATACTTTATTAACAGGTACGCCAGAAAAAAGAGAAATAAATAAAGCGGCAGTTTTCAATTTAGAAAATCTTGTAAGAATTAAGCATTTTTAACATTCGAATTTCGATAGAACTCTTTCTCTTTGTTTTCTTCTTTTTACAGTCTGCATTTATTTTTAAGGAGCTCCAGAGATAGCTGCATAAAAACTAATGTAATAATAATAGCTTTAAGATAATGTGAGTTAAAGAATATCGATTGCAACACTGCAGGTTAAAACTTTGCTCTCGTTCCTGTTTTGGCATAATAAAATGTGAAGAAAAAGTTTTAAAAAATGTTGTATAATAAGGTTAAATCGAGTGTTAGTTGGAGATCTATTTGACACGTGTAACGAAGGAGAGAATGTAGGTAGCAGTAGGTACGACTGCTCGAGCGCGTTGTAATATCCCGTTAGGCGCGTAAAATTCGCATTGCCCAGAGGCGATCGACAGTAATTCAATCGCACTTTTTTCGAGCGATTTCCGGCAACTCTCGTAGCATCCGTTTCATGCTACCGCTCTACTGCTTCTATTGCAGCCTGTCCGCTAAATCTCTTTGTTCCTCGACAGCCAACAATTGGGTAAAAATAAGAGGAGAGGAGAGAGGAGAAAAAAGCAGAAAGGAAGGAAACTGGTGTATCAACTTTCGTCTAGCCGTCATTAGTCGTTAATTTCTACTAGCGGCAACTTTGTGTCTGCAGCTGAGGCCTCAGTGAAGTGCATAGCATGCACGGGGCTCTCCTCGGGGGCTCTCCGAGAGAGGCAGGTGGGGAAGGCGCGTAGCCGAGGCGAGCTGCTTCATTACCGCTTTTTCGCGAAAAACCACGGCGAAATTCAGTTTTTGCGCGCAGAGGAACTATTAATCAAAGTAAAATAACAACCTTTCATCGTCAGAGGGGAGAGCAATAATTTCATCGTCTATGCGAGCGTCAAACCGCGAGAGTATATACGTAAGCACCTTTTATTTCCTAGTATAAAGTAGCTGAAATAAAGGGCGTAGTTTTGTTAAAAATGGAAAAGACATTGGCAAAGTACATCGGCTAAAATACGAGAGAGTATAATATTATAAGGTAGGTGCGCGGCAAGTGCGTATTAGCTTCTCGCTCTCGCAGATAAGGAGATGCAACGAGCCAACAAGGGCCGCGGCACTGGAAGAGAGATCGCGGGCGAGAGAGAGAGAGGCAAGAAGCAGCATCCCGCAGGCCTTGCGCCTGGGCCAGCAGACGGGGAGAGGGAGTCGGGCGCGCGCGCACTCCTTCCCTCCTCGAACTTATAAATAAATCTTGATCGCGTGGCTCCCATCCCCACCGTAGCTCCTGGCGTGCGCGCGGCCGTTCTCCCTTTTTTCTTGCCGCCCGCCGCCCGCCGCCCGCCGCTCGCCGCTCCGACAGTGAGCCTGCACCGCCGAGGAGCATTGGCGGACGTTGCCGCGCGCGCCGCGAGAAAGAGAAGAAGCCGGACTTGTTCCGCGGCCTCCCGGCCCCCCTGCTATTAAAACTCCCTGACCGGAGCGCACGTGCCTCGCAATCGCAGCCTCCACGGCTGCAACGCCGCTTTATTTAGTTATTCGGCCGTATAAGAAAAAAACAACAACTTTGACAAGCTTTTTATTCCATTTGACCGCTTGACCATTTGACCAGGCGATTTCGACGATTCTGTTCGTTCGGATCGGAAGACGCACTCGTTCGGGACAAGGCTGCTGCAAGACTTTGCTCCAACCAGGGGAAAACTCGTTTGCTCTGTGCAGCCGCGGTGCTGGCGTCAATTATTTATTTCGATACTCTATTTGCCTAACGTCGTCGCGGCCGCCGCCGCTGCTAGTCATTACCGAGGCTATCGAACTCTCGCGAGCGCATCTCGGCTCCGGCTCCGAGTCTCGCACGCATCTGTGCACGCATCTGTGCACGCGCCGCTTAATGATCGGCCCATTTTTTCTCTTTTTTATTCCGATGCTTGGCTGACCGGCGCGTGCCTCGCACGCGCGCCCGAGTAGTCGCCTGAGTAGGCGAGTACACGTGCAAGTCCTGGGCGCGATCGCGTTACCTATAAGCAAGAAATCGAAACCGATTCAGAGGCGTCGACTTGGCCCTATTTCATCAATTATTCTTTACCTTTTTTTACCTTTATTTCATATTATCGACACATACGAATCGACGAATTAGAGTCATCATCTCTTCGGTTTTTTTCCTTAACTTTTGTACATCGCCCCATTCTAGTGGAGCAGTGCAACTTGGCACGCGCGAGTTTCGAAAGCGCAATCGCGCAATCGCGCAACCGCCTCGTTCGTTCGCTCGCTTACTTGAAATTTCGATATTACGCTTGGATGTGGACCAATTAAGCGTGAATGCGGCACGAATGTTATCGCCTGGGCGAAAGTGTACGGCGCTCAAAGATAAATTCGAATGAGGAAGGAAGTGGTGCGCTGCTCGGTTAGCGATTATTTCATTCGACGTGGACCTGCTTTTACGGCTGATTAGAAACTCGACAAATTTGTGTTCGCTGCTAAAGAGCGAGGTAAAGATGTCGCTGCTCGCGTTGCGGTTAGACCGTTAGACCTCAACAATCTGGCTCGATGGCAAAACAATTCATGCTTTTTTCATGCTTTTAGTAGCCTATTTGCGAATTAGAATTGCTAATTAATATCACATTTCTTGCATTACCTTGTTTATTTCCCCAATATAGCAATTGCTAAAGAAATTTCAAATTTTACAATATGCGACTGCAGTATGTCTATCTTTTATATCTACAGATCAGAAGCACTAAAAGTTCCCTATTTTTTAACTAATATTATCAATTGCAATTCATTTGATTATCGAACCAACTGATCCGCTTTTAAAAATAATGTATTTACTATTTTCGTTTTATAAAATAAAATATATACGAGTATACAGCAAAACGAATAAACTAACATTATTTCGTAAACAGCATTCTTAAATATGTACTTAGTGTTGGTCAATTATATCGTAGACAAATGCGTTGCAAGAGACTGTAATATTTTCTGTTATTCGGTGCCCTAAAACCCTATGTAGAAGACACGCAAACCCTGAAACGGAAGCTGAAGTAGGAACTAGGTAAAGTTGCTACGAGAGCTAAAGCTTATACTTACCTAGCCGTTGAGAGCTGAAAAGGTACACTTATCAACCACGTATCTACCTCTTGTACATATATAACTCCCGCGATAAAATGTTTGTAAACATACAATTTTTGTAAAATGAAATAGGTCTCTGTAATCTGCATAAATAAGTAAATAACAACGACAGCTTCTGCGGTTCGGAAAGAACGCTAACGTTATTTGCCGAACAGCTCGTCAACGACTTTTGAAGAGACTATAATGTTGCAAGGCGTTAAAAAATTAACAAAGAAAGTGTAAAGTGTAAAGTGCTAAGGCAGTCTCCGTCGGTGTACACATAAGTAAGTTAAGTATGGACTTGGGCTTTCTTGCTTTTTCGGGTCGTTTCGAAAAGTTGTACTTGTTGCTTCCATCGCTAAACTCGAAGCACTCGAAGCGAGAGGGGAAGGAAGGAAAGTGTGCGGAAAAGCGGAAAAAAGTTAAACGCTTCGTTGCTATTACTTAGGCTGAAGAATTAAACGGCGTGAAAAGTAGCGGTATAGCGAGTTGAAAGAATGGAGGCAAAAAGCAAGTGTTTGCGCGAGAATTGTATTTGGGCAATCATCGGCTGATGTCCCGAGCTGGGAAATGCTGGACGACACTTGGCACTTTGCACAGGTTTAGCATATCGAGGAAGCTGAGGGAGATGAATGAACCCGAGAATTCGCTGGGAGCAAGGACCTCTCTAGAGCCCGGAGAAGCTGAACGAGTCGCTCTTGCGCGGTCGCATTATCAGCTCCTGTAATCTTGGCTGCGTCTTTGTCTAGTCCTGTGCGCTCTCGCTTACGCTCTCGCTTGCGCTCTCGCTTGCGCTCTCGCTTACGCACTCGCTGGCACGCACTCCTTAAGAGCAGAAGCTATCGGCGCCTCGGACTATATATTCTGACACTAAGATTATAAGGCTACATGGATTTTAGTGATTGAGCGTTTGCTCTCGAAAAACAAAACAGGAAATGATTTTCGAAAGCTGCAGAATCTCTGCGGCGGCGGATGCGATACGTAACCTCCGTACGCTCGAGCCCAACTCCGGATGGATCTTGCTTACTGATTGCTGATTCGACTGCAATGCTTTGGCCTTTGCCAAGGAAAATGATAAAATGATAAAATGATAAAAATGATAATAACTGATATACGGAGCGCAGCACAAGTTTTAGGAACAACAACTGAGTAGTGAGTATTTTGATAGCAACATAAAGCCACGAGGAGAACGAAGGGGACGGAAGAGCGCGAGCGAGCAGTAGGAAAAACGGAGCAAAAGGATCGGCCTGGTGTACGCGTGTGCCTCGCGGCTCTCGCGGCTCCGAGAGCCGCCGATTATGAGCTACAATTACATCCCTTCCCCCTGTGCATAAGCTCCAACGGAAATTCATGCGCGCATTCCGCCACTGCTCTCTTCTTCACTTCTCCTACTCTTTCGGCCTTTTTTTCTTATTCTTTTCGAAAGTAGACAAAAAGGAAAAGCGAGGGCTTGTAGTGGAGTAGAGTGGAAGGCAAGTGCAGAATAAAGAGAGTCCGAGCTGCCCGAGTTCGAAGAAGGAGGTAGAATGATGCAATTTAGGACGTAGCGCTACCGGACTTGCTGCTCTGCGCAAGCGCCTCCCTTAATTGCGTATAAAATGCAATGGTAATAATGATAATTGCTCTCCTCAAGGAAGAAACTGCTAAAAAGCCACGCTGAGAAATATATCTTCTCCACTTGTTCGCAATTAAACGCTTTCTTATCAATTACACATTAAATTCTTCTACATCTATAGAGTCTTTCAATCTGGAGTTTTGTATAACAGTCCCTCGGAAGAATCGGAAGCCGTTGTTTAGCGCAAAAGATCGCTTTTGTTGCAATTTTTCTTGCAATTTTGTTAGTTCCAACAAATTGCGTAAAACAGGTCACGCGGCAAATAGTATACGAAAAATTCATGTTTTTTATTAAATTAACCGAATTTATAAATTAATGACCGAAAAACTATTACTTCTATATTCTGAGAATTGGGTACGCTTAACTCTTATAAATTGATTAAAAAATTTACGCGCGTATGCTACGTATACAATTTTATCATTGTTAATGCTTAATGACATAGTACAGCTCCATTAATCAGTACAAAGGTACTTTTCCGATTGAACACGCGTTGGAGCAGCTGCTATTTCAACTGCTTATACTTTGGACGACTGAATTAATTACCTTGACCAATGTTTCTTTCTCTATGCATATTTGCCTTTTTATAGCTCTTAATGTATAAAAGCCTCGTATTTGAATTTAAAATTTTCATTTAGCAAGCAGTCAGTAAGTATTGGAAGAATTGAAAATTTAAATCCGCGGTACCGACATGGCTTTTATCGAAAGTACAGTGAAATATCGAAGAAAGAGGAGAGGGGAAGATTGTGCAATGGTTCGCGAAACGTGGACTAAGAGATAATGACAAAAGAGTAGCTGCTCCTGAAGTATCAAAGTAGAGAGCGAGGTAGAGAGCGAGGTAGAGAGCGAGGTAGAGAGGGAAGGAGAAGAAAGAGCCAAAGAGGCCCCTGGAGGTAGAAGACGAAGGTAAAGCGGTCCTCCGAGCAAGACGCGTTCCCACGATCTCATGAATGAACTCGCGTGGCTACTCGAACCTCGAGTGGGGGTCTCCCTCCCTCTCTGCTTCCTTCGAGCGCCGAGGCTTACTTCCTTTCGCTCGGCGTGCACGCGTCTTCGACCGATCGGTTCTCTTCTCTCCAACCTTCAACATGTTTGATGTGCGCTTGTCATCAACCTCCTCCTATTATACTTTTTCTTCCTTTTCCAGTTTCCTTCATTTTTTAGTTCGCTTTTCTGCTTTTCTCCTCTTCTTTCTTTTCCATTCCCTTCTAAAAGACCAAGCGGTAGAGCATCGCCATCAGCACATGCGGATGTACATCTAGAACCGACGCCGCTACCGCTGCTACTATTGATGCCGTCGATCGGCGATTTTCATTTACCGAGAAGAAGACGTCATTATTCGACCTCAGAGCATGGAAAGAGGGTGCGATGGTAATTGCGCTGCGCATGTATACGCGCCTTTAATAGAATACATAGAGGCCCTCGTGCAGTAGCGAGAAAACACATTATGCACCCTTTTTATACTGCATCTCTTCTTGTTTCATTGCTCGTTTCTCTTTTCTTCTTTTCCCTTCGCCACATCTTCTTGACTCACTTTATTTTTTTTCTGCTCTGTTTTTTACATTATTTACTTTGGTTTGTTTTCAATTGCGCTCAATTGTTCGAGACATGGCCCAATGGATGTATTCATTACGCACTTGGGAGAAAGTTCCTATTTTTGCCTATTAAATGTACAGCTGTCTTTAAATAACAGATGTTGATCATTGCAAAAAGAAAGTCTATTGAACGTATATTAAGATTAAAAAAGTATGGTAGCAAGTACGGTTCCATTCCATTACATCATTTATTTGGCTTTTTATGGGGATTCTCACCGTTGCTATATTAACTAGACCATAAAAATTGTCATTGGCAAGTTATTAGCTAGCCTAAATTAGGCACTACTATAAGAGGCCCTCTTCTGAACTACCTGTTGCTCCTCCGGCCGCTGGCGTAAAGACTCGACCTTCCCATTGACTCTACAACCAAGCAGCATGCATTTAAGGCGTGGAACAAGCCACAGGTGCGTGTCCGCCTTTCAGTCCATTATCAAGTTTATCAGGCACACAACATACAACAAATCGCAGAAGTGATAAAATCTGAATTGCCAATCACTTTAATGATGACTTATTTTATTTATATCCTGAAATAAGTCATTAGAATTAGCTAAAAACGCAAAATGTCTGAGAATTTAAGACTATCGAATTGTAAATAGAGGCTGTTTCGGAAAATGCAGAATATTAAATGCAGAATTGGTTTCATTAATTTCGTGCTGCTGCAATCCTACTCGCAATATGCATCTTGCTTGCGTTAGTTGAAAAGAGTTAAGAGGGTAGCGCACGTCTCAGTTTTCTACCTTACCGGCTATGGGTTCGATGCAGTCTATCGCGCATTCTCGCCTGCCAGTGCTTTAGATGTATGCTGCACAAACTAGGATTAGCATTGTAGCAATGTGCACTACAGCAGCTACTGCTAGTTCTTGAAGCTCGCATGCTGATAATGCTCGTGTATTCGGTTAGTAACGGCCTGGCGGGCTAACGGCGGCGTTATTGTTATACCCTCGACAGGCCTCGATTCTCGCTCTTCGGACATCTCGGTTTGCGCGCGGCGACAGGCCTCGATGCCTCGTGCTCCGTGCAGGCGTTGCGCTACCTATCGGTAGCTCATCGAACCTCATAGCTTCTACTAACCACCGAGAGATGCAGCCACCTTTTCTCCATTCATGGGAGCTGACGGCTCCGTTGCATGATTTTCTAAGCCTTCCAAGCGAAGCTCTCGCTTTACTTACTAAATATTCACATTTCACATTTCCACTGCTCAATGATAATCGTAGACTCAGTTGTGGTATCAAAAGATTATATCACAACTGTAGGGTAGATCTATACATATTTGATCGCGTACAAAAAAAGTAATATAAGTGCAATAATGCGGGGAAGCAATTAGTTTTAAGAAAAATTTACGCCACATTACTTATTCTGCATATTTGAATATTGGCCTTAACAATAGAATCAGTAATATTAGCTGGTAATAAACTAATGTAGAAAACGAGCACGGTGCACAAATGTGCACACAAATGCTCTGAAGATTTGCGAGGAGTTGATGAATGGCGTTACTCGTATTATCGAAAAAAAGAAGCCAGACGAGCCAGCGATAAATATAGAGTACGTATATAAAGTTCAAGAAATTCGCGAGCTTCGCGCGTGGACAGGGCACATAGCTGTTTACAATGTGAGTAAGTGAGTAAGCCTCCAGGGAAAATCGCAGATTACGTTTCGTGGAATGCCTTATCTGTACCAGCTTAGGGCCTTTGAACAAAATGTAAAACACAAGAAAATGTTAGATGAAATTAGAATGCTACAGCATTATATATAAATGTTTGTGATATACGAAGAACGACAAAAAAGATGAAAAATTAAAAATCTTGAATATACAAAGGACTTTGAGTTCTTTAAGATTGATGGCATATCTATGATTCGCTAAGGAAAGAGGATTAGAGAATGGATCAATGATACCGCGCTCGAGAGTTCCATTGCGAAACTTATATCACTGACGTGCATCAATTGTTTTTCCACCTTCAAGTATTGCGCAATGATATTAAAATAATCGGGATTTTCGGAGGCTATTGCCAGATTTCTTACTGTGTTGTACTTGTAAATTGTCTGGTTATTTGAAATTTTGATTTTTTTCTTTATTGTAACAGTAGGTTGGCTTACTCTCTAAGCTTTTGACCTAGTTAAACAAATATAACTTTAAGCTGACTTAAGTAATGAATTTTTATTTGAGTACGGTAAGAGTTATAGCCCTGGATATGTTTAAACCTATTTTTTATTTACTATTTGCATCTGAGAGCTTAAAAAAACATTTGGTCACTGTGACTTGACTTCTCAATGTGCAATGCGCCTTAGCTATTATTTGATAAACTTTTTTCCGATCTCTGTTAATGTACGATTATTCAAGCTATTATCGAATCGCACTAGGCTTTAAGTGAGAAATGCTATGCGTTAGTTATACGCAAGTAACTATCTGTTAATATATGGCCAATATCGATCGATAAACTTGAACAAATGAGAATACTGTTTGGTCCGTGGAGCTCGTCGGGCACTGAAACTTGCGGAATCGGTACGAGAAAAGGCAGATTTTTGTGGAATTGAAAGCGACGGTATCGCAGCCGCGTCGCGCTCTTTCCATTGTCGTCAATGAAGCCTTTCAGGGAGGGACGCGGCACTGTCGACTCTGCCGTCCAACACACGATTACACGAACCGGACGCCGGACGCACGCGTACATACGCATACTGACTCGCTTACTCTCTTTCTCTCTCAGCCACACGAAGAGACTTTATGCCAGAGTCGCTCAGAGACGCCTCGACGAATAAACACGAGTTTTACGCGCTCGTTCACGTGTCCCTCACGCGTGGTAACTTTGGAACACGCTCGACTTGCACTTATGCAACCTTACTTTATGTCAATGCTAAATACTGACCATTTACATCAAGATAACCTTATGGATTTTCAAACGATAATCATTTAGTAATGTTGGTAATAGATAATTGATAATCTATAAATGAGTTTAAATTGAGCGAAAAGTTGCTGATCTAGCCTCCCACTTCTAGTTTCCCACTTCTTAGAGGGTCGCGAAAGCAATAGAATCGCTTTTGTCTTATTCCATGTTGCGATGAATCGATCTAGAATTTATGACAACTCCGAGTCTTGTTATTGGAGGTCCGATCCTCGCATTGCTCGTAATCGCGTGCACAAGAACAATGCACCAAGGTTAATTACAAAATGACTTAAGCGAATGTTTTTAAAAGTCTCATTGAATGCACGCCTGCTGACAGCCTGCTAACCGCCTAACATTTTCACTAAGGAGGCTCAGTGCTCGGGAAGAAAATTGGGGAATCTTCAATTGAGCGACGAGCTCGAGAAATCAACATGATTCAGTCTCCGAGGGCAGCGTTTGGCACTTTTACCCCGTTATAACAAAGAGTGCGCAAACTGCGGGACTACAATTTCGCTGCTGAAATGAAATGCTCGCCAAAGCAATGAACCGCGAAGAAGGAATTACTTTTCCGCTTTTTCATTCAAGTGCGTCGGCCTTTTTCCTTTTTGACAAAATTCAAGTCAATATCTTGGCGATTTAAATAAAATTCGGACACTCGGTGTTGGGTTGCTCGGGGAGGAAAAGGTAGCCAGTGAAGCAGTTACGGTGGCCGAGCGCGTGCGAGGGAAAGAGAGAACGCAAAGGGAAGACGGGGGCGTTCAGTGGGGGACTTTAATGAGGATGCCGCTGATTATCCAATTCGTAAATTCTCGCTACATTTTCATCGCTTGTGCGATCGCCTCCGCACGCCTAACTGGCCCTTATCTTTCGCGGCGCGGTGCGTCTCGGATCTCGGATCTCGCAGCTCGCGTTACGCGTTGCGCGTTGCGCGTTGCGCGTTGCGCCTAATTAGACGAAATTGTCATTTCGAAATTGCGGCTAATTTCTCGATTTCCACTGCTAATTTGCTATTACGCCTGGCTATTACGGTGGTGATTCGGTTGCAACTGTCAATACTCGTACTAATTCAAGGATGATTTTCACGCTGCCCATATTTTTGTGTACAGCATATGTGTACAGCATTGCTCCTATGGGGGTGCCCCGGGAACGGAAAAGTGGAAGCGCGGCCACACGCAGCTTCTTCGAGAAGAATGCATCTGCTGCAATTAAGCAATTTCCGCTAGGGCTATGTTCGTCATGAATCCTATCAATCCTAATATCCTTTGCTTGAGGCTCCCGCATGCCTATTCTCTCAAGTTTGTTATAGGCGAAGAAAGCGATCCGATGAGTCTCTTTTTATCGAGTTGTTGCTTATAAACTCGGTCGCTTTGTAAAACAGCTTACTTTTCCATTTCTATTCAAGCAATATTCTAGGCGTTCTTACAAAGTATAACAAGGGTAAGAAATGGGAAAATGTAAAAGAGTAAAATTGCGAAGACTTACCAAGCGAACTCTCGGGGTCAGAGAGATCGGAGAGCGAGGGCACTTTGCGCATGGCAAAAGCACCGGAGAGTCGGCCGGAGCCGTTGGGCACGAGGCCCTCTTCTTCGGCGTCCGAAGTCAGCTCCTGCTTCATGTATTTGGCCATCATCATGAGGGCGCCACTTCCTGACATGCTTCCTATTCCGCCTATACCGGCCATGCCACCCAAGCCACCTATGCCGTCGGCTATGCCGCTGCAACCCAGCAAACCTGCCACGCCGCGCACATCTCGCTGTAAACATACACAATAGTAATTTAAAATATTATTATTCCACAACTTCAATCTTCAATATAAGCTAGAACCTAGCTCTTTTTTAATTTCATCCAATTTGTCGGATAATAGGAGATTTGCGTGGCCCAAGCGATTCCCCAAGATTTTAATTTATGTCGACAGTTTTATCGTTCTGCACTGATTGTTTCAACGAACGCGAAGTGTGAATCGACCAGCAAACACCAAGACGCGCCTCTTTAACGTCAATCGTTCAATAAAAATATCAAGTCTTTATATTTATGTTTCATACTTTAAAGCTGTCAACCATAATGTCCAAATTTACATTTCCCTGCATTTCCCTGCATTACTACAGGCAATCCGATTGGGAATAATTATAGTGTTTCCGCCGCTTAATAAATTGTCATCTCATTCTTATTAATATAACAGTTTTTGCTTTTCCGGTTTCCTGGCTTTCCTGGCTTCTCTGCTTACGTTCGACATTCTTCATGTGCCATAAATATCATGAATAAGTTACATCGCTAACTAGGTGAATTCGAGCAAAATCAATGTCTCTCCACTTTTATTTTGCTGCGTTAAATAACGATGTGATATTTTTTAAACGAATTTAAAAGCAATTTAAAAGTAATTATACGCATAAAGAAAATATTCGCTAACAATAAATAAAATAAACGTGGAAGAAAAAAGTAAAAGGCAAAAAAGAAGACGAAACGAAGGCATGGGTTGGCAGTGTGTATGAAAACCACGAGCGTGTCTGCGGCTTCGCTGGAAGAGCCTTGCTTGCAAGCAGCGCACGTAAAAGAGCTGAGGTGAAAAAAAGAAAGAACCGACAGCAGTGGGGAGAAAAAGTCGGTAAGGGAAAAAAGCCAGAGCAAGGAGAAGAAATTGGAAGAGACGAAACAAGAGAAACGGGAGAAGAACGTCAGACAAAGAAGCAAAGCCGTGCAAGACAGCACACAGAAACGCTCCTGGCGCTCCTGCGGATTTTCGCGATAACCTTTCGCATACTTTAACCGATCAAGTAGTTCAAACTAATATTCTGCAGCAAGCGCAAACTCCAAGCAGAAAGCCAGGAAAGCCAGGCAGTCTGCTGGTAGCAGTAGGAGCAAGGAAAGAGAGGGAGGGAGAGGCGCTCTCTGAACGAGGAATGAATCGTGGGGGAATCCATGAATGAACGTCTGAACCTGCTGCGCTATACCGCGACTCTGAATGGCGAGTGGCGACTGTCGAGGCGCTGAGGTAGAAGGAGAGAGAAAGAAGACGAGCGAGGGGGCCGCGACTGCGAGTGGGGCGGCACAGCCGCATAGGAAGAGAGCGAGAGAGCGAGAATAGTCGGCCTGTCCGCTGGGGGAGGGTGACCACTTGACCTTCGTCGAGGCGAGTCGTGCCGAGGCTGTACGACTGCAGCCGTTGAATGAAACGCTACGATGCTCGGGAGTGACGCAACAAGCGCACGACGAGAGTCTGTCCGACATAGTACGCGTGCGGTTCAACGCTCAAATTGGAGCGGCACTCCTTTCGAGAACTGACGCTATTTTACGCTGGCCAAACTTTACATAAAACTTTGCCGAATTTACCGAGACAACAAATTTATTTAAAACAACCGCATTATCGTATTTACGTAATGGAATTGTGCTGTTTGCCGAAAATCGAAAATCGAAAATCGAAAATCGCAAAACGCAGTGCTACGATGCGCGCGCCAACTTTTTCTTCGCCCGAACCTTTTTCATAGGAAAACCCAAGGCGATTGATTAAAAACTTACTTGCTTGCTGTAAAGTTTCGCTTGGCTTAACACTTTGAAAGTAAAAAGAAATGCTGCGCCCTGTTATGCGTTAAGAAATCTTCTTGAGTAACTTAAAATTAAACACTCAACACTACTCAATATAATATTGTATGAAGTAACACACGTAGAATGCTCAACACGAAACGCGACGCGACTTCACGTGCCTAATATATTATTTTTCAATCGGATATGAGGATAAAATCGTGTTTATAATGCCGGATAATAGTAAGCGCAGTCAAACTATATAAGCACCGCTGTATAATTTAAATTCAGATATTAAGAAGCAACCCGTGACTGAAAACCTCTCCCCCATCCGGTCCCTGATGTACAAGCCACTTTTAGCTTATGTTCCAGAGCCTACGGTAGCGTACAGTCACAGGACTTACAATGGCATTTTAAATTTCATTATTTCGTCAGAGATAACATGCCTTCTTTCTATTACGATAAAATCAGATATTGTATCATTTATATCTCGTTGGATGGTAATAGTAATTGATACTGGTACTTTTAAAAATGGTCTAAACTAGTTGAGCGAAATTTGTTTGAAATTTTTCATTTTCAAATTTAGAATATTTATCCTTTTGAGGTTATACTAATATTATTTTAACACTTGCCATTTACGTACTTTGAGAAGTTCGGTTGGCACTTCTTATTTGTGATCAACCACAAAGAGCAATACAATCCTGTACCTTTCGCGATAACTTCAATATTTTAATATTAGATTTTGAATATGACAATAACAAAATAACAAAAATTCACTTGTGTAGTAGGAAGAATAAATTGATTTACTCAATAATTACTTTGTAATTCTGATCGACAGGCTTTTATACGATTGTATTATACATACGAACTACTCGAAGCTATTAAATTTAAATTTGAAACGCTCAATTATTCAGGAGTCGTATTTAAACTTGGCGTACACCGTGCAGTCCAAATATTTTCGGAAAATCAAAGTACTGCAAGAATTGAACTAAAAGTAATAATTGATTAACATTTATTATTTAAAAATATTATTGAGCCTCCTCGATAATTTTAAGCTGGTAAGAAAGTTAACTAAAAATCAGTTGCAGAAAAAGCAGATTAAGAGAAATATTGCTCGCGTTTCTGCTCGATCAATAGGCATGCAAATGTCAAATGTTTCCATGCACGCGCAGAATATCTGCTGCAGCTGCGGGGGAGCGGCTGGGTCAGATAAATTTATCCGATACCAAAATAGAGCAGCACTAGCCCATTACGCATTGGATACCTGCCTTTCCTGACTTGCTCTTTTCAGACATGCAAATCCATGCGGTGCGCAAACCGAATCTCTCACAGTAGACACTACTGTGTCTGCCATGGATCCGCGACTGCATCGAGAAATCGACATAAAATATCGCGATAGATCTTAAATAATTTAAAAATCATTTAATGTTAAAAATTTTAAACAATAATAAGGCCTACATTAAAAGGCTTTGTCTTGTCTTTGTGGTTCCAACGATATAAGGCAGGTAAGTACTCGAATGGTGGGAAGCTTATAGCAAGTCCTCTTAATAATTCAGAAAGTATTTAATCACACGCAACACAGGATCACCTGCATATACGGGCAGTTTATTAAAAGGAGAGCTGTCATCGTAATATTACATTAATCGCCGGTGTTTTCGTACCCAACTATCCGATTCGATAAGACCAATTCAATTTTCCGGCGTTTTTATCGCAGGGTCTGTCGGTGCTTCGGAAGCGCTGTATTCACAGTTTATTATACTAAAATCCAGAATTTTGCCCTTGTGCCTCTGTGCATTTTGTCAAGTATACCATACAAACCAGACTACACATAGAATCGATTCACACTTGGCCTGTGCTCTATTCATACTGCAGCTAACCTTCACTTTTGAATATCATAATATTTCACAACTGAATATCATAAAATAAATTTTTGCTAAAACAATTTTTCTAATCAATTAAAATTTACACTCAATTTAGAAAATATTCTTTAATCTTACTTTTTTCTTTTCTAGTAATTACTTAATTACGTTAGCTATTTTTATTATTTAACTTATTGAAAAAAGATACTATTGATACTACTACTGATGTAAAAGCATCCATGTATATGATAATTTGATAAAATTTAAAAAAACATCTCGTCTCGTTTGACTCGCAAATTTATTATGTTGGTTGAAAGAAAAATCGCCTCGTGTCAGAGGATGGACGAGTTTGTAGAAACTAAAATCTGAAAATGACATTTTTTTCTCTGAGAATGTTTCTGTTCGTTTAAGCCTTGCTGAAGTATTTCCTAAAGGCCCTTTACTATCACAAATTTTTTAAAAAGTCGGCACAAATTCTTGGGTATTTATCACAAGGTGTTAATGATTTTATCAATACCAAACTAACCAAAGCAAACATTTTAACTGAGAGGTCGCCGACCAACTGTGAATTAGATATAAGCTTTTTACTTCTCTCAATAATTCATGCATCATTCAATAAATTAACTTCTATTAAGTGCAACAGTCGCAGCAAATCAACGAACCACTAAAAAGGAATAAAAAAAGGTTAAAAACTCGTCGACGAGTAAGTGTGCTTTTATCAGTGAATTGGTAAACAAAAATTGATATGACAAAATCGATTCAATTAATTAAGCTAGTATTTCTCAAAAGTTATAAAGATGAGAATAAAATTTAAAAAAAATGATATTCTTCAAAAATCAAAACATTCTTATAAAATTTTTTAGCCACTAGATTATCAAACAATTTTCCCAGAAAAGAAAATTTAAGTTGTCACTTTTATACGTACTTTTTAATGAATAGGAAGTATCTAGATTTAAGTAGTAAAAAACAAGATGAATCATGATAGAAATAAAAAAATGATTGTAATGAACAATATATTAATAATATACTGTAACAATAATCACGTAAAAAATAAAGAAAACAATTATTATAAAAATCTTTTAATGTTCACGAGGTTAAATATATTTACAAAACGATGTCCGGACCTCAACTAACTAATAAACAATTGTAAAGCGACAACTTCAAATCGTACGTAGAAACATAAGAGAATTTAGAATGCAAACATATACAATAATACTAATAATATACTACTGTCAGCAAAAGTCACGATCTGTACTTCATTGAGTGAAAAGTTGTTAAAGAACTTTAACATAACATTTTTTATAACGTTTGTCGATAAGCTTGACTTGCGGGTCGATTAATCGGACACACTGATACTTTTCCCGTAAATTGTTTAACGTAGAAAGACGGCCTTTTCGTGATCGAAGGGTGGCACTTATAATTTTAGCAAGAAGCCGAATATGCCTGCCCTCGGTTCGATAAAGGATTATTTTTACACGATGCAACTCTGCAAATTTCCACTCGACGAGAACTTTCTGCTTATATTTTGCTTCTCCCATGTTACGATTCTATTTAAAGAAATTTTCAGCACTTCGATTGCTTTTAATTTTCATTCCGTTGTTCTAATACAACTGTTACAAACTTATCAAAATATTTTGTTACATAGTAAGTCAATATAGAAGCCCACATTCAGCTTTTTTCCCTTAAAGTCCTTAAAGATGCCATTACGTTTGTTATGTTCGTTTTCAAACATTGTCAATATTTCAGAATTACTTAATAAATGAAGGGTCCACGGGAAAAAGGGGGATTGTTATTTTTTCAACTTTTTCAGAAATTGATAATAAGATATCCACACTCAAAAAGTCAAAAATGACAATCCCCCTTTTTCCCGTGGACCCTGCAAATAATAGTTATTTTCGATGCTAGTGCGTAAAAGATGATATCATTTTTCGCACACGTATCGAACACTATTTTATAACACAAAGGCAAAAAACGCCATTTTATCGCACGCTTGCGTGCGATACGTAGGCGTTTTACGCACTAGTGTTATAAAAATAATAATACTATAAACAATAATGAAGAGGAAGAAGAAGGGTCTACCCCCTACCTTGCCCACGCCTCCTGTAAATCATCTCCTACTTGGGGTTTGAATTATGAAGTGTGTTATCGACTTTTCTTATAAATAGAATCAGAGTTTCGCTTTCGAGAAGAAAATCAATTGTATAAACTGCAGTGATAAAGTTTCTCATAAAAAGCTACTTAACAAATTGAAAACCTGAAGGGAAGGGACAATTCTGCTTTACTAATTTTTACTTTTACAAAAACTGCAGATTCCATCTTTGATTAATGTTAACTGCCGTTAAAAATCGTAATTGTTAAACTCTTTTTGGGTGCAAATTTAATTATTTTAAATTCTAGAATTGGGTAGTTAGCTTGAGGACTTTTGTTTTAAAGTTTGTAAAATATTAATGAAATTGATTTGAAGAAGACAAGAACTACATTTAATTATAAAATTATTAGTGTGACTTACTTTTATAGATCTGTGATCGATTGGGTATCCCTTTCTTGGCCCAGGTGCTTCTTCGTAAAAATCTTGTTCCTCTTCTCCGTAGTCATATAATGATTCAATATCCATGATAACTGCAACGATAAAAATTTGTTTTAATTATTACATTTTGCATTGAATACTTCTTTCATTTTTACTTTTTAAATTGTTGTTGCAACTATTAATTATTACTAAGGAATTTTACACTTGCGAATAATTTAAAAAAATAGTAAACATTGTAAATCATAATCAAAATTTCTATTTTCTGTGTACCAAAAAGAGAATAGAGCCATAGGCTAGCAAAAATTGGCATAGAATATCAATTAATATAAATAGCAGTACTTGTTGTAATTCATTGGAATTTTATTTCATTTATATACTCGACTCAATTTTTGAGATCTCAATTCACTACTTGAATTTATTCATAAATTCTTCCTGTAAACAAGCTGTAAATACTAATTTTTGCTAATTTTACTCGAAAAACTACTTGAGAAAGTGTTAGCTATAGATAGAGTAGTAAGCGTCATTAATTTAAAAAACGACTTCTTTTCTTAGTTTGTGTAAAAAGTTGAGATGAAAAAAGCGTACATCTGTGTTCTTTTTGAAAATGGAAAATGAGAAGGAATTACTAGGTCGAAAATAAACGGAGAAAGAGGCTGGAGGAAAATTAGCGATTTTCTCATACGCACTCCCCTTCCCAGGTGGGGAAGGTCTCTTCTTTCCAAAATACTAGCTCGTAAAAAATCCCCATATCTCATTATCCCCACCTTCGGTCTTTAGAGAAAAACAAAAAGGAAGCCAGTGGGGTTGTTTCTTCTCACACTAACCGGCCTTTCTTTTCTCAAGAGGCGAGCGAGCGAGGCCAGAGTATCCCAAGGTCTGTAAAAATCACTGCCTCCACAGATGCACATTTTTAAAAGGCCCGAGAAGGCTGCTGCAGCAGCTTGCCTCAAAGGTGCAGTACGAACCGAAGGGTTTGGGAACGGTTCTCTCGGCCAGCCAAGTCCCGACGGCTTTCTCCACGAGGATCAGATTACGGAGGCGCTCTCGTCTAGTTTTTCGAGAACGAGAGAGGGGGTGGAGGAAAGGAAAGGAGAGGAGAGGAGAGGAGAGGGAACGGAACCGAAGGGAACGACAGATGGTAGCTGCGTGCGCACGCCTGCCTTCTCCTTGAGGCGCAAGTGTGCATGCGGGGCGGGAAAAAGATGATCTGCCGGTGCCATGCCACTACCAGCCCCTGCATGCATACGGAGCCGATGTTCCCTCGGTTTCGCTCTTTTCCCAGCCACCCAACAAAAATGCGCCCGCGACTCGACTCAATTCACTAAAAAGACTTCATAACTCGATGCTACCCAATAACGAGTTCTACGCATGAATCAATATGAAAATAATTCGAAATATCAAACTACTTGAAGTAATGTCAAATAAATTATTTAAATTAAAATGAAACAATTACTTTTACACTTTTCCCCAAAATATCCATCCTTTCTTTAATTAATATTTCTTGACGCGAATACTAGTCTCGCATAAAATATTTAAAGCCTCAATAGTAATTTCAGCATTTTGTCACTTGAGATGGACTAAGAGAGAGAGAGAGAATACTTAGAAAAAATCCCAACGCTAACGCGCGGCACGCGAAATATGCGGGAGTGATGCTGCACATGTGTTTTGAAGGCCTTTCTATACGATGAGGTCTACGTTTGACACTTGCATGTATTCTGTATGAATGTATTTGTTCCTGCGCGAGAGGCACAAAGCCGAGGAGAAATAAGGAGGAGTCAAATTTAGTGAAGCAAAGAAAGAGCACGCGAGAGCGCCAGAGAGAGAGGGAATCTGCAGGCGAAGCCCCGCGAAATCGCGCGAGCGGGATATTTCTCTCGCGCGATTATGTGTATTTTTAGTGCGGTGAAGGAGGGACGTGTTTTCGGAAGAAACAACCGCACCTCGGGCAGGCCCTCTTTGTATAAATAATGAACGCTCGCGGTAAAAGTGGCGGGGGGAAAATGTGCCTTAGAGGTTCAGGTGGCCCGCGCAGTCTCGCTTATATTCTCCCGTTTGCTTCTTGGAAAGCCATTTCTGGCGCGTTTTGTAAATACACGCGCGTGCGCAGTTTGCGCCGAAGGAAGCGATGGAACTGCTGGAGCCGCTGACACCGCTACTTCATGAATGGGCCACGGTCGTAACAAGTTTTAACGCTATGCGCTCAGTGCTCAGTGCTCGGGACAGAATAAAATAACTAAAATAGAGCAAGCTTTAGTTTTAGCAGGTGTTAACTGAACGCGCATTCACTCATCATCGTTGGCGGGCGAATGCGCCAATGCAGCATACTGCGGGGCCATCGAGAGCTCCACAGGCCCGCATATCGCCGGTTGCGGTGACGCTCTCGGTGTCGCCGTCGGACGAGAGGCGACAACTGAAAGTTGATCGATTGAAAGTTTCAACAGAAGGACAAAGACAAGTAGAATTTTCTGCTTTTATTTATGCAGTTCGCAAATGACATAATTGAAAATCAATACGTAATAATGGCAAGTATTGTGGTGCGAGCGCACATTGAGCTTCAGCCGTCAGCGTGGCCATATCGATTTGGTCCATTTGGAATGGAGGGAATGCGCTTGCCATTCGGGCTTTCTAAATTTATAGCCTATTTTGGCGCCGAGTAGCTCAAGCTCTCTCCTCTCGGCGAGCGTTGAGTTGTCCCGAAATAAATGTTTCGCCAAGACAATGATACTTTTACAGTGAAAGAAACTTTATTCAGCGAGTCGCAGAACTCGTAGAAGAAATTTAAAAGATTCTATTTGCAGCCAGTTGGGAGAAGATCCGTAGCCAGGTCTGTTGAATGAACATTATACGTCAATCATTGAGAGCTCTCGAGCGTACTATTCAAGTTTGCATGGCGCAGTGCGAGAATGAGCTAAATTAAACTGTGCATAATGAATTTCCAATGTTTCAATAAAATTCATTCAGGATTAAAGTGCGGCTAATGAAAGACAATTAATATTGATCGTGGCATAGCGCTGCAGCATCGAATAGAAGCCTACAGCCCAAAATAGAAAAGAAAAAAGAAAATAGATGACGAAGACTGCAGAAAAGTAGAGAGGACTCGTGCTGGAGCCGCTGGAGGCAAAGTTTAGAAAGTCGGAGCAAAGAGATGAAGAAACACGAAGAACCGAGGGCAAGAGGGGGAAGACCGAAGGGACCGTTCGACGCCCGTTGCTTCCAGCTTGGGAAGAAGAAAGTCCGAGAGTCGAAGAGACGAAGATCGTTGGGTGCACGCCCGGCGACGGCGGCGGCGACCCGCGTCTGGAGAATCTCCGCGTCCATCGGCCCGCAGCGGCCACTCTCCTACCAGCTCCTACTCTCTTCCCCCGCCAGGCCACTTGTTTTTTCTTCATCTTCCTCGCTCTGCTCTACAATGCATCTCGCGCGGTCAGTTCCTCGCTTTTCTAGCTAAACCCCCATCGCTCCTTCCCCTTCCCCCCTCAAGACTTTTTCTTCTTTGGAGGAGCTCCCCTCTCGACCAAATACCGTATTGAGCATCAACGGAAAGAGGGAATCGGGCAAGCCTCGTCTGAAGCCGAGACCTTTTCGCCTCGCAGGCCTCGTTTCTCGGCTTCTCGCAGCGTTCCCATGCGCATTCGTTTTCCAATGTCATGCGTTCGGCCAAGAAGATGATAGCAATTGAAAATTCGCGACCAATTCCCATCGGACCAAGTAACCAACCCAGGGTCAGACACAGAAGAGGATGGGCATCATTGTTTTATGAGGTTCAATACTTGTAGAAAAGAAAAAGAAGAAATTGCACGTTTAACTAGTTTTAATTTTTTTCGCCTACTTTTGCCACCTTGTGCGCTGGCGTCAAAATGAGTTCCTATTCGAATTCGTTTGTGATAAAAAGCCGAGTGGTGATATATGCGCGCTAATTGAAGAGCGCCTCCCCGTGAATCAGCGAGTGAATCATAAGCTTTTTTTACGAATCTTGCTATTTTCTAGTTGCTCTTCTAAACTCCCCAGTTTCTAGTCCAAGTCTGGCCCGTAACGTGACCTTCACAAATTCCATGATGAAATTTTCGTTGATAAGGAACAAATACATGTAATATATCATTCAGCAGTAGCAAAATAAAACGCCCGGTGCGACAGAACATTTTCCCGTTCGTGAGTGTTACGTACACACGTATATACACGTATATACTATACACATCGCGCAGATCTGACTACAAGTATAAGAGAAGCAATTGTACGCGTTGTTGCGCAATGTTTCGTTTATTAGATAAAAAAAGCTTGACTCGTAGCTCGTTGATAACGATCCAATTGCGTCGATACTGTTTTTTTATCAACACTTGGTTTGAGTGAACAGGTGTTCCCGGAAATTTTCGGTTAAACCCAATTTGGCGATTTCGTAAATAACAAAGCTCATATTTTGCAAACGTGTCCATCATAATTAGTGAAAAATTACAAAACTTATCATGACATTATAAAATATTTTGGCTTAACTAGTAGAGTGATTATAGTGTTTATTTCGTAGGCTGGCCACAAACGTGCTATAATCGAGCATAAAAATCTGTTATAAACCAAAACAAAAACGTAGGCTGCTTGGCGTGGGCGCGTGGACACGCTTGCCTTTAGCTTGCAGCCCTGGCGCAAGATCTCGCGCGATCTCGAAACTTTCTCGACGCGAACGCGCCTATAATATGCATATACACTGTAACTAGTAAGTCGAGGTGTGGGGTTCAAGAAAAATATGCTTAACTTGCTACTGGCGCAAAGCCCGACACTTTTTACTTTTTTTTACTTTCAGAACTTTCATACTCTATTTATTTTGTTAATTAAATAAATGGCAAGATTGCACTTTTTGGATCAGTTGCAGAAATACACTATTTACCTCATGAAAGCGTGGAGTCTTTCGCCAGTATAAATCATTTAAGCACAGGTTAAAATATTCTTTTTTATAGCGAGTGCCGAAAGTTCTCATTTTGAGGTTATAGTTGTACGTAATAATTTAATTATTCAGCGAAAATGAATATCCAAATGATGAAATGAAAAACAAAAATGCAGCGGAAAGCTGAGTCGATTACTTATGAAAAATAACGCAATTGTTGAAAATGTTTTAAGTATATATTATAATCAATAGGTATATCCCCGCCTGTTTCATCAGGACCAATTCAGTTTCATGCATCTACAACACACACACACTCTTGTGCACGCTCACGTAGACACGTCGCTCAAACGCGCGCGCGCGATTCATTCAACCCATTCATCTCTCTTCGCTTCTCGTAGTCAGTCCCGTCAGGTCCCGTCTACCGTCGTTTCTACTTCCTCCGTGGTTCCCCCGCCATTTCCTACTATGATTTCTTTCTTATCGCTACTTTGAGCCCCGACCGTGCGCATATTTTTTTTCATAGCTTCTCACCTCTAGAACGAAAGACGAATTTACGTCGTCTTGAAAACTCTGATTCGCTTTTACAAGTGAAAAAAGTAGGATAATAAACATTCTGCACTCGTTATGAAAGGCATAAGCAGTGATAAAGAGGCATTATCTGAATTTTATGCATTAGACGCAAAGGCCTTCCGTCTAGGGCAAAACTAGAGTACACGGGACAAAGCCTCGCTTGACGATGCGCTGCTGTGCCGAGCACTGTGCAGTACCCTAGCACAGTCGATTTATTGGCAGATCGTCAAGTACCGTTATTTTTGGCTGCTCTACTCGCAAAAGTTGTACGAATGCTCCGAGAAGCAAAATTTGTAGATAAATGTATACTCGAACGCCGGCGCGCTACATATCGCCACGATATCGGTATAAGCAACTTCTCGCGCACGATCATCGAGAGCGAGCCTTTCAAGGTTATGCACGCGCGTCGCGATAAAGGTTCCTTTTGTTAAAACTCGTAGGAAAGCTAGCAGTGGAGGAAGGAAAAAGATGAAGGTGCGCTAGTGCACGCCCGTATATACCTGAAACTGCTCCAGCGATTCTTCTCGCTCTGCGAGTGGCCGCTCTTTTCTTCTCTTCCTCCTGCGCTCCTGCCGCGCTTGCTCTCCCTCTCCCTCGCTATCTCTCTCGTCTCTCTCTCGATCGCTCCTTCCTTGACGACGAGGCGGCGCGGTCTTCGAAACAAGTCCCTCTTCTCTTTAGGCCGCTCGATCTGTTATACTGATCTCTCGTTCGAAACGTCGAAATAACAACTATTATTGCACCTCGCGAGAAGTTGGCTCGGAAGGCCGGCACGTGATCACAGCAAGAGGACGCAATGGTATCCGAGTCCAGAGATCCAGAATACGGTTCACTCACCAAGTCACGACCTTACGTCCTCACCAAGTCACGACACATCCAAAGGAACTCGCTGCTATTGTCGCTGCCTGCGACTTGCGAGTCCTATACGATCGCTGCGACTGCTGTGAGTGCTGCGAGCGACGCGCACCCCGCGGCTGTCAGTCAGTCTACCTCGGTATGGTTAAAGCTCGAGGCTAAAAGAGAAACGCTCGCGCCGGCTGCAATACGCTCCTCTCTCACTCTCACTCGATGCTCGCAGCGTACTGGCGGCTTGCTGCCAAGCGTGAGTGTCGCTCCGGCAGGGCATAGCCGTTCCGACTCATGAATGAAACCCGCCGACGTCCCGGCGCTCCCCCCTCCACTCGCCCTCCACCAGCCCCTCGCGCCGTATAAGTTACTTGCACGCCGCCGTCGCCGCGTCGCCTTGCACGTGTGCGTGCACCGGCGTAGTGTGGCGTGCACCGACACTTGTGTATTGGTGTATAGAGTGCCGGACTGCCGCCACTGCCGGCAAAGCGGCCTGCGGCAATCCGGCATGGCGACGGCGGCTCACGAGACAGCATCCAGCTGCGATCAAGCGATGCTAGCGACCTCTTGAATCAACCAACGGCGGAGATGGAGATCACTGCAGACTACGATGACTTGATGACTTGATCATTGATGAGCCAAATCTGCCAAATGAGGATGAGTGTGAAGCAGTGAGACTGCATACCTTTTCCATCATCAGCTTTTCTACGGACTTTCATCAACTTGCATAAATAGATCCAATATTTTGATCTATAAAATAAATAAAGAATAATATTCAGTTTAAAAGAATTGTAATTTGTATGCACTGAATTTACCTCTATCGATAACTCAATTGATAAATGAATGATATTCAAAGGTAGTTGCGCTTAAAGACGTTCTGGTTATAATATATCTTAATTCATAGTCAGTTGCTTCCGCGTTGTTTTATGAAAATTTCATATATTAATTCATTAATTTTTGCTAGTATAAAATATAAAAGAATATAACAAAAGTTATTATTTTCTTGAAAGTTGTAATTTGTGAAAATTACTTATAAAAATGAATACAAAATATAATGTCCTAAGTGTGTATTGTTACTAATAAACATTACAGTAATATTTTCAATAATACTGTCTAGTCAAACAACGCATTGCAAGAAAAAATTATTTTATTTTATACTTAAAAAATTATTAAAACTTAATAAAAATTATTTTGTTCTATACTTATTTCTTTTTTCTTGAAAAAAATTCGAAAAATAAAATTAGAAGTTTAGATTCTGTAGGAGTATTTAAGTCTTCCATAAGATATTTTTGCGCGAAGTACTATAGTTTCAATTTAAATTTGTAATTATTTTGTAGATTTGTATTTAAATAAATATAAAAATAATTTAAATTATTTTTAGCCACCGTTAGGCTTTTTTATAAACTTTGTTTGGTCTTAT
This sequence comes from Eurytoma adleriae, assembly GCA_900480045.1. Taxonomy (NCBI): domain Eukaryota; kingdom Metazoa; phylum Arthropoda; class Insecta; order Hymenoptera; family Eurytomidae; genus Eurytoma; species Eurytoma adleriae. The sequence continues at coordinate 93,180 of UXGC01000463.1, forward strand.
GATATCCAAAGATAATTACCATACATTAACTGGCATTCGACAGTTTCAGTAATTAAATTTGATTTAATTAAAGGCATAATTAAGTAGACTTTTCTTGTAAATGGAATTTAGCTAATAAGTATAACTTTTTATTAACACGTCGCTCCACAAAATGCCGATTTTACGTTTGTATTCTAAACCATCGTCAATTTACGACGGAGAGTGAAGACGAACTATTAAAAAATAATGCATACAACTCCGTACATATACATACAAAAATGTGCGAAAGATGATTCTTATTTCTTGACTTCGCGCGCACCACTATCTGCTTTTGCCTATTACAAAACCCATTACAAAAATGTAAACAATTGTTATTCTTTTTTGAGATCAAGATCGGACGGGTATAGGAACACGGGGAAACTGATCGATAATAGGCCAGGATCGCACGGTGAATTAGGGATTCACCTAGTCGTTATATATTCACTTTATTGGCTAATAGGTAATTGTCAGCATATAATACTAATACAAAAAGTATTGTTACTTTATCGATTGAAATAAATAATAAAGAAGATTTAAATTTTCATATTTAATTAGATTTTATATTCTTTCCTATATAAATAGATTATTGTTCCAAAGTTCCGCTCTGCCGATCTAGCTATCGCAATTGATCGCAAAGAGTAGACACTACAGACTTATACCGACAGAGATCGAGTCGCTTTTCGTGCTTTTCTAGCAGAGTAGTAGCTGAGCTGACTTTATTCAGTGGCACCAAGTTGTAAGTTATTTCATTTTCCTATTATGTTATTTATATTCTTTTGATAAAATACAATGAAAATTCTCTCAAGAATATTGATTATGCTGTCTTTGACGATTCGTCGATTAAATGTATTCGTTAAAAAAGAATGTCAAAGCTGAATCTGTTCTTAACCTATAAAGAATGATTTACTCAAGTAGAATTGGCTATTATGTAATGGATATGTTTTTTTAATTAATATTTTTAAAATGTTATATTTACAGTTCTCAAAGCATTAAAATGCTGCGTCGAAGTTTTCTTGCTGTCCCGAAACTGATGAAGCGAAATTTTGGAATGGCTGCTCCAGTTTTACAGAAAGCCAACGATCCCATCCAACAGCTTTTTATTGACAAAATTAGGGAATTCAAGTCCAAAAGCGCGTAAGTTTTTTTATATTACAAGTACTAGGAAATTACAGTTATGTATTAAAAAAATTGATTGACTCACATAACATAGTTTACATTCAATTTCAAATAAATTATTCATGACACTGAAATTGGCACTCGATTCGAAAATGCAGTGGTTTTCACGATTAAATTATCGCGTTCCCTCCCAAAAATTTTTGTGCAGATACCTTATCGATATGTAAAGGAGCCCTGAAAATTATTAAATTATTAAGCCCTAAGCAATTTCTTTGAGGTTTTTCGAATCGACTGCCAATTTCAGTGTTATAAATTATTCATAAAATGATTCATATAAATAAATATTCGTACTTTTCTTTTATATTTACAGAGGAGGTAAAGTGGAAACATCCCCGGAATTACAAAAAGAATTAAAAGCAGAGTTAGAGAAAGTTGCTAAAGCTTACGGTGGTGGTCCTGGCACTGATATGACCTCTTTTCCACAGTTCAACTTCCCAGGTAATAAATTAATTAAAAATATATGTAAGTTTATTTTCATTTTGCTTATCTTTTTTTTCCAGAACCTAAAATTGAGATACCCTCGGCTTCATCCAACCAATAAATGTAACTTTCTGTAAATCTAATAAATGTATAGAATAAAACTGTATTGATAAGGTTAATATTATTAATATAGAATTTAATACCTTATTTTCTAAATTTGTTTATTATTCCTTATAAAAATTATTATTTATTATACACATTTTTTATGTTACATTAAATTTTAATTTATTTTTGTCAACATAAACTCGACACTTTCAGCTAAAATGGACATCTGACATTTTACAGATATCGACCGAAATATTTTTAAAATTTTTGTTAAGTTATCTTTGGTTGCTATCGTTTTAAAATACCCAGAACAGGAACAACGCGAAATAACATTGTCTGGTTTAACTTCATTACATTTATTACATTTAACGTCTTGAATAGCATACCCCATAGTTTTACGATTTAGAATGTCTATAAGAGAAAACTCTATTTGATCATTGTCATAAACTAAATCACAATTTGAACACTTCCAAACATGCCTGCAAAAGTAGAATTTGTTTATTAATTTTCTTATACGAAAAAAGTATTATTATGTAATAACAGAAATAAATTACTTATTTTCTTCGATTCCCTTATAACTATCTTTACACAGATCAATATCTCTGACATGATTACAATTTTCACACAATATTTCTGGTAATATGAATGATATGCATGGGTCTTTCCATTCAGCTTTGTCACTAAAGCTACCAACATCTATTAATCTTAATAAATTTATGAGCAAACTTGAAACTTCAGTTTCCACTTGGGGATCTAGTGACAAGACCTGAAGAAAAAACAAATTTTAGTAAAATTTAGCTAATCTATAAGGTTGAGTAAGTAAGTAAGTGTAACTTAAATTTTAATCTTACTTTACATACTGCTTTTGATAACTCTAAAGCTGGATTTAAAGTAATCTTCTTGGACTGATCATCAAAATTAAGGTGAGGGTATTCTTCGATTGTTAAAACCTTTTCTGGAAATTTTCTATAAATTGCTTGTACATACCTGAAAATGAGCAAGGAGTTAACTGTTTTATGAAAATATGTATAATGATTAACTGAAATGCTTACTGAAACAGTTTCTGAGATATTTCTCCAGTTAAAAATTCTTTCGCGCGTTTCATTACTTCTTCTGCAGATTTGTCTTTCATGTCTGTGTATAATTTAGCAAAATAAGCAGAAATAGTTTTGTTAAAAGTATCTTGACACAATTCTATAGGTATGTAATCTACCATACTCCAATTCATAATGAATTCAGTCTAAAAGATCAGTAATATGTTTTAATATATTGAATACTTAACTAAATCTATCTATTACTTTACCTCATTGTTGTCTAAATTATTGGATTCTTCATTACTTGCTAAACCTGTCAGTCTGATTCCTGTATGATTTGACTACGCACAATGGAAAGTTTAGTATTTTCTATGTACTATTATAGAAAAAAAAGAATTCTTTTAATGCTTACCAAATCTAACCAGACAAGTAAGTCCCAACAATAGCGAATTTCAAAATGAATACTATGAAAGAGTTCTTTGTTTAGAATCGATTGTATTATATACTGTACGTAGCCATAAGCATCATGTGCATCTTTTTTCTTTGTGCACAAGATAATTTTGGTAAAATCTGCAAATACAATGATAGAACCCATCCTCTGCAATTCCGCAATAAGTTGTACAAATAATTTTTTTGAGTAGTTGTGAAGAATGCGACGCAATGCTGGGTCATAGAGATAAGAGGAAGTCGAACGCAACCACCTTTTAAATCAAATAAAATAAATAAAAATCATATTGAAAAATATCATGAATATAACGTGATAACTAAATAATAGGATACCTATAAAAATGAATAAGTAAATAATCCGCATAACGATTTTTAAATGCGCTCACTTCCTTTAGCCACGTAGCAACCATGGTTTTTAAAACACGGAAAGCTGGTGCACAAAGTGTCGTTTCATCGTAAGATGGAATTGTTGGAGTTGCACCGTCAGTTGTAGCCATATCCTAGAGTTGAATTGCTATTAGCGAGTTAATTCATTCAAATAATAAAATAGAATGAAGGTGAATAAAAGTACAAACTTGTATAGAAGTTTGTTGCGCATTGTTAAATGCAACGTAAGAACTAGTGCCATCAATATCGTTTATATGATTTGATTGAAGTAAGGCATTTACAGCTAAACTTACGATATCCATTTCAAAGGAAACGTTAGTATAAGTTCCAGGGCTATTTTTAACACAACCGGAACTTTCCTCAAAATCTATTAAGAGTCTGTGCATTAAGTGGAAGAAACGAAATTAATTTATGAATTAAATTTCAATAGATATTCATCGTACCTGCTATCGTCGTTTTCACTTCCTCCAAAATCCGGTTTTTCCGCACCTGACCACCAGAGCACAAAATTTGCCTTTTGCAAATGTCTAGCGTAAAAGAGATCTGCTCCAAATATTATAATGTCAGACGGTACATTGCCCACTGGAGCGTGAAAGTAGCGAGCTTGTTCAATCAACATTTTTAGGACGTATTCGTGTTTAAAGTAATGGCGAATCATTATTTTAGATCCAACTCGTTGCCAGTCAAGGGTATCATAAAGATTATCTAAATCTTGAACATGTGTTGATACTACTGGGAATTCATTCAAGTAAGGCATTTTGGTTGTCAATGATGAGGTTGCTAAAAATGGTAAATTAATAATTGAATGAAGAAATCTAATAAATATCAATTGCCTTGTTAACTTTAGAAATAAATTTCTTTGGAAAACGACTCACACATTGGAGATTGCACAACCAAAATTGATGCACCTCTTGTTTCATTCTTATAGCTTTTCAATGCATTTTGCAACTGTGTATAAATGATTTTTATGTCAGTTTCAATTCGTACTTGAAATTGCATAGATTCTGGCATTGATTCTATATTTTCTACTTCGGCTATTTCAATTCTAAAAAGAAATTAATAAATGATCATTATTCCAGATTGCTTCATCTACATAATTATGAATGAAATTTGTCAAAATTTCTGTAATATGTATGACATGTATAAAAATGTATTACGCCTTGTTCCTCTCACTCGTGTAAAGTGAGCTCATATTCGGCATGCGATCAGTTCTAACAGTATCTAGCACAAAAATGTAACACATTTTGCTCGCGGTTAAGAATAAGCTCCACATAGCTCTGCGGTAATTACTACTAGCTGACCAATTATGGTATAAAAATACTTTATTTATATTATCGATCTAAAAATAAAAGGTTACGCAATGTCAAATAATGAAATTTCACAATTTTTGCAGTCGTATCATTTATACGTACTTTTGACAAGTAAGGCTGTGAAGCTATACTTTTATAAACTAACTGATCTAAATGAAATGTGTCTGAACCATCAGTCAAGTCTGGAATAGCTTGCTTATCCACTGCACAAACACAACCGAGAGTTATGATTGCTCGAAATTCCAGAGTCATTTGAGTTTCGTAAATTCCTTCAATATCCGGATCTGTCAAGTCTTGCATTAAAGTCCTGCAAAGGGGAAAGTTAAAAAAATCAAAGTAATATAAATAACCTTACTACTTACTGGCTGTGACATTTCCAATATTTCTCCTCGACCGAATAGCGGTATAAGTGATGCACAGGCCGTGAGCGAGGTAACACTTTGTGACACTTTTTCCAATTATTAATACTTCCAGATTCTATCCTTTCTTGTCGAGTGTTTACGTAAAATATTCTTGGAACATTCAATCGTAAATGATGAAGTTCTTGATCAACCAAAATCCACAGTCTAAACTGGCCAGGCTCATTAGATTCGGACAACTAAAATGAAAATGTTGCATTATCCGATATCCGGTAAAACGTATTATAAATATTCCAAATCTTTTAAACTGATTTACTTACTTGAATAATTTGCCAAGGAGTTTCCAAAAGTTTTCGTTGAGCTCGTTGCAAAAATCCTCCAAGTAAATTGGACGTATTGCTCTTATTCTTACTGGGTCCAGCGGTGCGCACATGGCTATCGAACTTAGTTCTCTTCACCTGAGCGAATTTTTTTCTCTCAGCCCGTTGCCTCGCTTGATACTTCCATTTTTCCTTGTGAAACTCTAACCAAACTCTTCGTTCTTCCTGCAATAGACTTAGTGAGTTCATGTACACTAGTAAATAAATAAAAAATCATCAAAGTGTTGGAAATGTTACCGCAGTCTCTCCATAGGCTGGTGGATTACCCAGTACTTTTCTCCAATTATCTGTAAGCAAGTTATTGCTTTTGTTCGTCGCGTCTTCTTGCTCCTCTTCCGAAAAGGTTCTCTTCCTTTTGGTCTTCTTGGTGACACTGGCCACAACAAAACCCTGCTTGTCAACCTCAGTACCGATGTCTTCGATGTCCGGCATGGAATCAGTACTCTTGTCAAGGTCGGAGCCAGTCTCCTCCTCATCAGCCAGTTTTGCCGGCCTTTCCTCGCGTTGAAAGATCTCCGTGATCTTGCGCTGCTTTCGGCCGTCCGTCTTTTCGAGCATCTTTTTATGAAGCCAGTCTGGATGTTGAACACGCGGTACTGGGTTCGCTAAGCCCTGCATCGCAGCTGGAATCGTAATGATCTTTTGAATGGCGCTACCCAGCCTCTCGATGTAGTATTGCCAATCCAGAATTTCTCGAATGTCCATTTCCTGAAGACTCGGATCCTTTAACCAGCGGCGTAGATGATGACGGGCGACACTCGGCTCCGCCTGAAATATTGCTAGTGGCACCGCACGCTCCGTGACTGGGGAACCAAGAGGCTTCTTGGATATAACGTACCTGCGGTTCCGCCAAGTATAAGTTAGTATTTCAAAAGGGCTTAGTTGAGCTAATTACGGGTCAACCGTCTTTACATAAAATTGAAGAGCTTTTTCATACCTGCAAGCCAATCCAGCATCCTTCACCATCTCATCTCCAAGAAACTCTGCCAAACGCTTCGCAGTAGATATGGAGGTTGACTTTTGTCCCCCGTACTCATCCAGCTTCTTCGACATTGATTTGTTCTCCGAGATGAGGTCAAAAAGTTCAGCATCTGGCAAGGTAGCTCCTTTACTATACAATATATCCAACCAGTAATCGGCCACCTTAGCCACGGCAGCGTAACATTCCTCGAGCGTTGAACCCTTGAGAAAAGCTTCGAAGACGGAAGACTGGAAGATCTTGATCAGCCTGAGCTCTCCGCGCCGCTTGACCTCGAATCCCTTGAGTTCGGCCAGCGAGCCGTCAAAGTTGAAGACAGCGTAACGCTTCTTGAGTCTCTTGCCCTCCTCTTTAGCAGCGGGCAGTACCATCGCTAGATAGGGGCCGTCCACCTCGAAGAAGATCGAGTTCTCGCTACGGATTTTATACTGACGGGTGCTCGGCTCGACGAGCTCGTGGTACTGGTCGTTGGTGAAGAGGTCTTTCACCATAAAATTGAGTACCGCATTCGGATAGGAGAGAACAATCTTTTCTCGCTTGGGGTTGCTTGTTTTAGCGACAAGATTGTCGGGAAAAGAGGCTGGCAGGATGCACCAGATTCCGTCGGTATCGAGCTCCAGCGGACGGCCCACCTGCTCGATTATCTCGCGTGCCCTCATGATGATGTGAGCTCCGGTGTAACATACGATGCCGCCCATCTCCATGCTGAACCACCGCGAGCCTTTCCTCATGACGTAGCCGTAAAACGAGTTCAGAATGCATTTGTGTGCTAACTGGAGAGAGTCGTAAAGGACCTCGCGACTCTTTGCTGATTTTATCGCTGCTGCATCGTTGTCGCGCATGGCTTGCGCTACCTAAAACATTAACAGGTCAGTACGCAGTGGTAATTCGATCGCTGCCCGCTGGACCGCTGGACGGATGTAACAACGTAATTTATGCAAATACAATCTACCTGCTTTTTCGCCTGCTTCGTCAAACCTTTGTATTCGTAACGTCGGTCTCTGAAGGCTCGCACTGTATCGACAATAAATGAGTTTTCTTTTTGACAGATGGTCTGGCTGCGCTGTTCAGTCCTCGTTTCTTTGACTTTCTTATAAGTACGTTTGCAGTATTCTGAAAGTCGCTTTTTCTCAATCGCGGCCTGCTCCTGCTTGCTGAGCTCGTGAAAAGCACGCTTTTTGCCGCCAGGCACCAAGGCTGGGAACTTTTCCGTTTCGAGCTGCTGTTGAGTGCGTTGGTACTCGCCGGCTGTAGCCTTGAGGTACTCGCCGCGCCACATCCAGTCCATGTTGCGCTGGCAGAGAGCCTCAGGCTTGTTGTAGTCGCAAGCGGCACACGTCGACTCGTCGACCATCGCGTAAGGCTGCAGACGATTCGTCAGGATGATGTTTGGGTACATGGCTCCAACATCGAGGTGATAGATTATCGGCTTTTCCGTGCGCAATGGTTGCTCTCGCAGCGATTCCAGTTTGCTCTTCACCTCTTGGACCAGCTCGTCAAAGTTCGTTACTTCCGATAAAGGTACTTTTTCTTCTTCTTCGATGGCATGCTTCAAGGCTTTCTCGACACCTGCTATTAACTCCTCGACGGCGCTAGGTATGATTTTAAAGCGATAAGGGATATCAGCTCGAAACACCCCAGACTCTAGAGCTTCAACGTGGCCACCTACGTATGTTTCTGTATCGAGTAGGTGGCCGTCCGATGTCATCTTACTTAGTTCCGCCTCTTGCTTGTCAGGATAGATGACGTTGGCTCGATACGCCTGAACCATTAACAGAGATTCGCACAACGTGCCTGAACCTTTTCGTAGCACTTCTTCTGGTTCCATGGGGATAATGGTGCACAAAGCAAAAATGAACGGGTGCACGTATTTTTGATACAAATAAAACGTCGCCACTGCGTCGGACACTGAATAATTGCAAAGCACCTCTGGCTCTTCTGCCGCTAATCTGCACATGTCTTCCGGATCTAGAGGCAATTTAGAATTAAATTGTTTAAAATTACTTTCAAACGAATAAATACAAATAAGTAAGCTTTTTTACCTAATTCTACTGGATCATATCTTAATTTTGCTTTGGCTACCGCTTTTAAACTCTGAGAACCGACGGGAAGGTAAGAGTCTCTCTTTACCCAGCACAGGCAATCCAAGTGCATGGATGCACGGCAAGTGAACACATTGTCTTTATTCTTTGCAAAACCAATTCTCTCTTTCATATCTATGTTGTGAATAGCAGCTCTTGTTTCAACGAAAGGCCAATCGAAAAAGTCACCATTGTAAGTAACGAATATGTGCGGCTTTACTTCATTAATATGATTGAAAAATTTATTAATAACAGCTTTTTCATTTGGCTCATTCCACACAGTAAAGAATCCTTCAAATTCAGGTTTTGGAGTGTACTCAAAATCTTCAATGTCAGCTGCAATTATTTCTCTGTTATTTATCAAATAACCCTGTCATGCGTAATTTAACAGAAATCTTATTAAAATCAGGAAAGAATAATATTACCAATTATTTGTATGATTTATTTTTGCAATTTACCTGTCCATCTAACATGTAAGATATCATCATTATTTGATCAGTATTTGCATCTGGAAACTTGAGTGGCAGTTTGGTTGTTTCAATGTCATAAGCTAAGACTACAGGTTCTGGAGGTTCTACAATATCTGGCCTGCGAGTAATAATAGCTGCTTGTGTGGATCCTCGAGTTTTAACAGAATACCAAAGACCAACGCATATTTCTAAGTCTATTGAAACTCTTATGTGGTGTGGCACATCGTGCTCTCTAAAACGTTATTGTATTATTACAAATCTGCTTTATAGGGAAATTATTAAATATTGCATAAAATATTTTACTGTCTACCTGATATCAAGAATATTGTCCATGTGATCAATAATTTTCCTCTTTTCTCTTCCAGCATAATTAAAAGTTTCAGCTAACATTTTTGTGTAATGAGTATTACTTTTTTCGCGTTCTTTATTTACCTTGACAGCACTAGTTATATCTCTTTTTACTTTCACCATATTCACAGAGTTCATAAAAGATAATTTTATATACTCCCTTTTCAAACCAGTCAAATGATTAGGCTGTAAATGGACATGTAATAATAAAATTCTATGCTGTTGTCTAATATAAATTTCTTTGTCATTTCATAATAAGTAACTTACCAAATCAAGGTCCTCTTTGATAACAATTTCTGCTTTTAAAAGAAATCCACTATATTTTTTTAAAAGAAATGTTATTACCTCTTGATTTGTACCATCACGACATGATATATAAAAATATGGATAATAAGGTAAAGACACTTTGAATCTAGTGCAATCTTCTTCGAGAAAGTAAAAATCAACCCCTGTGACCAATTGTTTATCATCTTCAAGAATATCGGTCTATAAATCAAAAAATTAGAATTTATTTAGTGGAGAATGGAAATAGAGAAAGGTATAAGAAATAACATACAGTATGCATATTAATAAGAAATCCAATCCTCTCTTTGACATCTGAAACTCTATGAAAGCCATAAAGAGCATCAATTTTAATATTTTCCTTAGCCTGAAATAGCTTTCCCTCAGCTGTATTTTCTCTGCAAACCGCAAAGTAATGTAAAATGAGATTAAATAATTCGTAGTTTAGCAAAAACATAAAATTCATTTGAATATGCAAGTCTAACCTCGGAATGTGTCCATCTGATTGTTCCTTCTTTTTATCTTCCGTTTTGTCTCGATAATACCGACCAGTATTTACAGACATGATTCCAATTGTGAATTTATAATTTGCTTCTATGTTTAAATATTTACAAAACCATAATTATTAAACAAATTAAAAATAAGTATCAGATACTGACAACCGTTCAACACAGTGTATTATATTAGCGCCTCTTTTACGATTTACGCGCGCAAATGTGTCTTGCGGCATACATATTAGTTCGCCGATCTGCGCGCATGCGTTCTGATCACAGCTTATAGTCAGCGCCCTCAGTGGCGGAATCCATAACTTTTTGTGTACACCTACACCAGTGCATGTGCAGCAATGTGCAGATGTGCTCGAAGGTATGTACACACTACACAGTGGTACACACGTACGATACTATATAGCTGACTTAACGGCAGCCGGCAGTACGAATCTTCTGAAGAATGCGCGACAAATTTCAAATCTTTGAAAAAAAAAACACATTTGTTCTCTTCGATTAAATGTAATAATTCATTATTAAGCTTTAAATATTAATTGATAAATATGGGAGTTGTTTTATTTAATTATATACATTAATTTTTAGCCAGCTTGCAGCTAATTGCTGCTATCACTCATATCCTTTTTTTAATCATAATCAATTTAAAAAAAGTACATTTTATATATAAATACTTATTTATTATTTATTATAAACAAATTATTATTTATTATAACACTTTTATATCAATATTTGATATAAAAGTATAACCTTTAGATACGATTTTCAATCATCAATCAATGCTATTTAATTCTTCTATAAATGTTTTACACTTTTCTTTCAATACTTTAACAGCCTCTATAAACAATACATGTGATGGTAGAGCTCCCACTGATTCAATGGTAACTAAAAAAAGTAATAAAACCATTAGGGCTAAAAAAATGAAAATAATTATACAATAATATTATTTTTATAATTAATTACAGATGAAATGATCAGGTACTCTTCCTAGTTGTACACAATCCTTCAAATCTTCATGTCGAAACACGTTTCTTGAGCAACTGTCATATCGAGCATTTTTTACCTTGGCCTCAATTATTCCTTTTCCATTATCTACTACGTCTATAACACCTGGACTAAAACAATTTTTAAGTCTTTCCGCCATTTCTCCTCTAACTGGCTTTATGATTTGAATTTCTGGTAAAAGCCTATAAGTAGCTGTAGCTGAAAAATTAAAAATAAAAATTGAACATTACGATACAAGTGCGGTATTTTTTGCTACGACTTGTGGAAAGCTCGATTTTAAGCGCACATATTTTGTAGAGCGTGCGGAAAAACGGGCTTTCCGCACGGAGTGGCGAAAAAATAAAAGAAGAACTATTAATTAATTTTAGAAACTTACCAACTGGAGAGAATTTTGCATGATCTTTGCCTATGCCTTTAACAGCATGCATAAATGCATGAATTTCTTGATTTGGTCTCATTTTACAAACTAAAATATCATCTTCTATCATACCGAAATTTTTCTCTCCTTGAGGATATAAATCACTTTGTTTCCCAATTGGAACCCACTTTATGTCTTTGCTATAAACTAAGCAAGAAATTATAATTTATAAAAATGATATGGCGCTGAATAACACTACAATAGTACTTTAATTACCATTATTTCCAATATAAATGTCATCTGGTCTTCTTGAATCCTTAGGAGCACTTGGATTCCATTTACAAGTGACTTTGATCTCATATCGCAATGTGTCTTGATCGCTAACTTCTTCTTCCCCACCAGTTGTCTTTGAAGGATACTCAAATAATCGAGGATCAGCTTTTAATGGTAAGAGTCCTAATCTAAAAAATTAAAAAATAATTTGAATAAAAGTGAAGAAATTAAAGTTGCATACTTTAAAAATTAATGTTTTACAGTTACCTATGTGCCAGTACTTCATCTTGAATTATGCTAGTGTTATTTAACATGTATACTTTTTCTATTGCCATTGATGGTACTTCACTTAATAAAATCCTTCTATAGGCATTGGCTAGAGCAGCAGAACATCCAATTACATCAAACTCCAGTTCAAATTTATTTTCACTTTCATTGATTATTTTTATTTCAAAGGACTTAAAGTGAATGAAAATGTAGTAATTATTTTATAATAAAAAAAGTTAAAAAAACAAAATAAAATTACCTCTTTAAATTTATCAATTGTCCAATCTTCTTGTAAATGCAGTAGGTTAGCAAATTCAAAAGCCTATGTAAACAGATACATTAAATTAAAAAATTCGATTAAAAAATAAATGATACAAATAGAAATTCTTTCTTTACATTAGGGATTCCATACTCTTGCATTATAACACGTGACTTTTTTTTATTTATTTTTTCCATAATTTTTACTTATTATTTTTCCTTAGTTTACTTTAGAATAAAAATGAAAAACACGTGCGCCTTAACCTAAACTGAATGCCTGCAATATTTACGTATGTAGTATAGTATACACTACTATAAGCACACACCGAAGGCACCGAACATATGACGGAGAGTCAAGTACGTATGCGCGTATGCGTATGCGCCACCTCTCGGTCAGCGTGCGTGCGTGCTGAAAATGCGAATTGTGTTTGCAGGGATGGCACGGATAGGAGCCAGACGGCTTCCAGTAGTTAACTTCAGAGCACATCAAGAGAGAAGCTTACCTTT
>UXGC01000464.1:0-105826 GCA_900480045.1 Eurytoma adleriae
TGATATTTCAGAGCACTCCTTTTCTTAGAAGAATTTGAGGAACAATTTCTGGCTCTGTTCTGCAGCACTGTAGTAACGTATTCAAAATGTATTATCCATATGACTTTATAACTTTTATTTAATTATTCAAGGGGATGTCGGAGGGAAGTTATTAATTTTGCTTTATAATAATTAATTTACTGCGCGGCAAAAAATCGAGCAAATAATTACATATTTAAATTTACGTAACCCGCGATATTTTAAACGCGCTTTTTCGACAGATATATACGCGGAACTAAAAGTAAAAGTCGCAGCTTCACAACCAGATCATATTGAAAAGTATTTTAAGTTTTTAAAACCTTCCTGGAGAGTCTAAAGAACTGCACGTGCCGCGCGAAAGTTTAAAACTTTATAATTTTTTTCCTTAGTAAAAGTTCGAATGATTTAAAAATTGTCAGGCTCCTTTGAAAGAAAAAAAAACATTTCTCACCGCTGCCTTTTTAATCAGACTCGGCAGTCATTCGAATCCACTTTTAAAAAGTGTAGGTGCTAAAAAGGTTTGCAATTAATTCAAAGTCAAATGCCAGCCTCTTAATTAATAGTTTAAAATTTGATTTTAATTAAGCAGTCAAAAATCTTAAATTAAAAACTAACAGTTTCCGCGAAACTAATTAAAATCTCTTATATAATTAAACGTCTCACCTGGCACACACAATCTTTCATCTCATCTTACTCCCCGACTCAAGTAATTTACTCCACATTCGTCTTTTGAATAATTTACATCCCTTCTACATAAGCAAGAGCCTCACGTTCGCCCCTCATCCTGGACGAAAAAAAAGCCATGGAAAAGATTCGGGTCAAGAAAAGTTCCCAGATTCAAAATTTTATTCAAAATAAAATAAATTGAACCCCTGGAAAGAGTTGCGCGTACGTGCGCTCCACGCTTCAGTCCTTTTCCCTTTCCAGTATTTTCTTTTTATTTTGACGATCTTCGATCTTTCCTCAATACCCTGATAGTTTCAAGTCACGTGCAAAGTTGGCCTCGGCGTCGGCTTGCCCCTCGTAATTGGCTATACCAATTTTTTCGCTACTTTTAGATTGGCCCCTGAGAAATTCCTTTTTAATTGAAAGTAATATATAGCGTCGAGGGGGTAAGTGAATCCATCTTGCGCGAAGCTTTGCCGCAATGACGTGCGTACAAGTTTTAACGAGTGCAATTGTGAGGGATGTTTGTTTACGGCTGTTTTTGAACTTTAGAAATTAGCCCAGTTGCAGCGGCGAAATAAACTTCGGTGTTTCTCTTCGGAATTACTTAATTTTGCGAAATAAAAAAATAGATGGATAAGTCTAAATAAATATCACTTCGTCCACGCAGCTTTTCTTTTTTTCGTATTTGCTTGCGGACTGTGTAAACTTTAGAATATTTTTGTTTTCGAATCTACATGCTTATATTTATTTTACCAATCAATATCCTCTAAATTTTCAGTGAAAATATTTCTCTGCAATCGGTGGAGTGTCTTTTTTTAAATGAGTCAATAAAAATAACAGTTTAATCAAAATAGAATATTTTTCACAGAAAATTTTACTCAGAATTTTACTAATATGAATTGAGATAAGTAATTCACTAGTATAGCAGTAGTGACACTTTTCATTGGTTTCCCACAGGAAAAAAGCTTGCAGAATTTTCTAAAGGTTTTTCACCTGCAGAAAATAATGCAGACGTCTTATTTGCAGACAAATTTCTTACTTAAATTACTGTTGATATTTTCTCTACAGGTTGTCCGTAAATAGTCGGCATTTTCAAAATGCGAAATTAGCTTATAACTATAATCACTTTTAGCTAACTCGTACCTTTTCGCAATTCTCCAAAAGTAGATCTAATAATTATAGATCACCGATTAAAATTTCTAAAAAAACCCTCAAACCTACTTCTCACAAAGCAGTCGTAAAAGCGAATCCGGGATAATCCAGAATCCATTCGTCAACCAGCGGCACTCGGGATCGCGCGACGAGGACACGGCTCATTGTCGGCGTAGCCGCATTCGCAAGCTCGACAAGAGCTTTCGCGCGTACATACAAGTGTACACGCACGCGCGCCCGCCCACTCGCGCTCGTATCGTCGAGTGTGTGTACCGAGCAGCGCGAAATCAGCGCTCGTGCAATTATCGAGAGGCGATTTTTAAGCCCGATGACGTCGTGAGAGCCGCCCGAAATTGGATTTTCGATCGGGCCGTGCTTTCGAGGGACTTACGTCGAAATGGAGAGTCGCTATTTCAGCTCCGCTCGACGAGAGAATAGTGTTCGAGTGTCGAGTACGAAATAAAGGATGACGAAAAATTTTTAGTAATTACTGAGCTCGAGTGAAATGACTGTCGGTGTTAAGGTGTGTTTTTTAAAAAGCTTTTTATGTCTAGTTAAAACGTTGTTAAAATATCTATTTATATCTTAATTATACTTAGATCATGAAAATTGTTTTTTTTTTTTATACTGGAATAAAATTATTAGTAAATAACAAAAGTAAAATTTATTTATTAATTTTTAATGATGAAATATAATATTAATATTATATTAGAGATTTTAAACCAAAGAAGCGCGTAAGGAAAACAAATAATTCATTTAATGTTTAATTCATTTTTTTAGTTTTATTATTAGGTATGTGGTAACGGATTGTGGAAATGAATGTCAATGTTTTATCTCAATACATAAACTTACGAGCGCATTTGCCATAAATAGAATCAAATACTTTGTATGTTTTGTTACTATGGAAACTATAAGGTCGTCGTATTATTGTTCGAAGCTTGCATTGAATAGGTTAAAAGTGACTCAGGCACGATTTAGTGTTCAGAAAATAAGTTTTATTCTAGTTTAAAAGTAAAACAACAAAAGCTGTATACGATGGAGGGTCTTTCCCTAAATGCATCTTGCAATCGCATAAATAGTCTCACTAGAGAAAAGGTAACAAAAATAAAAATTTTCATTTTGCCGCTGTATTAGTTCTCGTAAGGTCATTTATCCTAAACTTTAAATAAAAAATATCAAAACAATTTAAGAAAGGATAATACATTTCGGCAGCACTTTATCTATCAAACGTCAATCGCGTTTAAAAGTAAATAAATGCAAAGATTAAATTGACTGCATTATCTTTATGAAACTTCATCCCGAGAGAAAAGAATTCGGCGCGCAAATACTTTTCGCGATCGTGAGCCAGATAAAGTGTTTGCCGCCCAAGGTTAAGCCCGAGGAGACTCGAGGGTTAATTTGTTAATGCGCTAATCAGGAGGAGAAGCGTGCTCAAGAGCGCAAGAGGAACCTGCTGTACCTCGTCGCGGAGTATCTGCGGGAGCAGGGGTAAATATTATCGACTTACGTGGATATTGCCGCGGAGCGGATTTTCTTTTGCCAATGGATTTTTGCTGCTAAATTTCGTTTTGCCAGTGGAGTAATCTCAAACTTTCAGTTACTCCGATGCCTGCGAAACTTTAGTCAAAGAAGCGTATCTTTCGCCGGAGATCGCAGTCTGCGATAATATCGACTTGGACACGATCTTGTTGGAGTACTCGGATTATTACTTCGCCAAGTTTAATAAGTACCCGAAAATTTGCAAAAAGGGAGAAGCTGGTTTTGCAAATATCAAGTACACATTCTTTTTTAATATTTTATTGGTTTTTTATTTATGTTAAAATTTAATATTTCTTCTTTACAATATTAAATAAAGCGCCGAAAGATTAAAGAAGGATAAAAACATTAAATTCTGCAACAAAAACCAACGTAAATCGGATGACAGTAACGCCTCACTTTTGACGGATAAACAAAAAATTAATAACTGCATTAATCCAGCAGAGCCAAATTTTAATATAACAGTAACGCCGTTATTCCCGGTAGAGAATTTAGTGAACGAACAAGTTAAAAAAATTAGAGAGCCAGATTTTGGTTACGAAAGATGCCTAAAGCCACTGGGAAACCTTTACCCATCGGGATCGGAGTGGCGAGAAATAGCCGATATAATTACAAAGGTACGACGCGTAACAAACAAATTACAAATGCCAAGGTTGTACTTAACAAATGGGTAACATTTTTAGGAGATCGTTTTGAGCGATTTGAACGTTCGCTGGGAAGACGTAAAAGGCCTCGACAATTGCAAGAATTTGTTGAAGGAGGCTGCTGTTTATCCTATTAAATACTCTTACATGTTCAACGACAGACTGACTCCTTGGAAAGGAGTGTTACTTTATGGACCACCAGGAACTGGTACTTTTTCTCTTGCGCATTGATTTTTTAATCTAAAACTGTTTGCAAACAAAAATAAATTTATTTGTTAAAATACAGGAAAAACGATGTTAGCCAAAGCCGTGGCTACCGAATGCAACGCAACATTTTTCAATATAACTTCCAGTTCCCTCGTCAGTAAGTGGCGAGGGGAAAGCGAGAAGTACGTTCGTGTGAGTATGCGATCAGTTTATGTAATTTTTAAGACTTCAGTGATTAAAGTAATTCAGTAATTAAAGAATAATTTTGTTTTGCATTGCAGGTACTTTTGGATTTGGCAAAACATCATGCTCCATCCATCATATTTATCGACGAGGTTGATTGGACTGTAGGCGGCAGAGGGAAAGATTCGTCTAGCAAGTCCGAGCCCAGCAGAAGATTCAGAGCCGAGCTTTTGGCTAGAATAGATGGTCTTCTGTCAATGGAGGACGCAAAAGTTTTGATGCTCACCGCCACTAATGTTCCATGGTGCAATTTCTATTATTAAATATTGATGTAAATTAAACTTGAAAAAGAAAATTTGACTCAATTCACCATATATTTTAGGGACTTGGACGACGCTTTATTGAGACGACTGGAAAAGCGTATATTCGTAGATCTGCCGGATGAAGATGCAAGACACGATATTTTCAAAATTTATCTGAAGCCGTCCTTGTTGGAGAAGACAGAGTACAAAACGTTGTTAAAAGAGACGAAGGGTTACTCCTGTGCAGATCTCAAGCTTTTATGCAAGGAGGCATGGATGATGCAACTTCGACCTGTATGGGCATACTTAGAGAGTCAAAAAACACCATTAAAAGACTATAAATGTGATGATGGAATAAATGACTTGACTCAGTTGGCAAAAGCCATGGGAACAATAAAGCCAATCGCGAAGTCTTCTAAAAGATACCGAATATGGGATGGAAGTTTGCAGAATGACTTTGCAGGAGAAACTTCCCCTACCCCTGAAGAATTTTTTTGTCCGTACATAACTGAGTAATACTATTTAGCAATACATGTAAACCTAGATTTTTACTGAAATAAAATAAACTGTCTTGTTTTATTATACAAAATTATTATTCAATAGAAATTAACTTATAATCATTAGTTGTGCAATTAAATCTTATTTTTTTCTATGTTGTGGATTAGTCGGTGCCTGTTTCAATCCAAGATAGTAACCTGTAGTAAAATTATGAATGTTGTTAATTTTATTTATTTTTTAAAATTTGTTGCATGAATAGATTATTAAGAGTGTACCTGTGTGAAAACCACTGATGTACCATGACATTAACATACTGGAAAGAGCATCCGCATCATTTTCAGGTAACCTTTAAAATATAATTTGTAAATAAACTATTTCATGCTCAAAATACTAATAAATACAAAATTACAACTAACCGAGCTATAAGTTGTGGAGGCAATGGGGGAGCTGGAGGTATTGCACCAAAGGGAGCACCAGATTCAGGGATGTACATATTCTTGAATGCTTTGGCTTCATTAGTTTCACAATCCATAGAATTTTCCGAATGACCATTTTGTTTTGGAACTTCCTCAAATTCCATTGAATCTGGAGTTTGACCCAAGGCTTCTTTTTGTTGATTAATTTGACTTTGTAAGCCTTCTGATTCAACGAGTGAAGAAAGTTCAACTTTCTCTTTGTTATTGTAACCTAGAAAGAAACCATACTAATGAATTTGAAATAGTTTAAATATTTATAAAATTATATCTATTACAAGTTAAAATATTGACAAAATTATCTAAAAGAATTCTTGTTTCATGTAATATAACTAGTAAAAATTATAAATCAAGATTAATTTAGAAATTGAATGGCAACAGAAATATTATAATTATATTATAAACATTACAATATTAATTAACTATTTACCTATAAATTTAATTGTACAAGTTCCTGTATTTTCTGAAATTTTTGTTATTACCGCTTCGTACAGCTCGCCATCTTCTGAATAAACAGCACGGCAAGGAGCACCGACACACCATTTCTTAAACAAAAAGGAAAAGAATTAAATGCATTAAAACTTTGATAGCTTACTGCATAGCAAAGCAATTATACTTTTTGAGGTTTCTGTGTTTGTTTTTGCTTTTTAGGCTGCGGCTTCTTTTGCGTTGCACCTGTGCTTTGAGTTTCTGATTCTATAAGCTTTGTCACTTCTTCCTTTAAAGGGTTAACAGCCTTGTCGTAAGCTTTGATGAGAGCTGAATCATCCCACACATCCTCAGAAGTTAGCACATCAACCGAGTCATTCGCTAAACATCATTTCAAGCAAAATATCAAAATACTGATGACATTGTTTGCAAACAAGTAACAAACCGTAACCTTAATTTAGTTGTAAAGGTGATACTTACAGGCACAGCCGTTACTTCTAACGAATAAAACATTATCATCATCTGCCATGGTTTAGAATAACTTTCTTTACGTAGAAAAATTGATTCAACTTTCTCAATTAAAGATTTTTATATCATATCATTATATTCCTAACGATTAACGAATAAAACTATTCACAGCCTTACAAGGTTATATATACTGGTTACTCTGTCCATTAGCGACCTCTGTGGCAGTATAAGCTATTAAAATATCTTCTGCTATCTAAAGGCGCGTTAATTTAAATTTTTAAAGTCAGTAAAGTATACCCAACTATTTCTGTACATTATATAGCATAAATTATTTTTCTACTATTAATTTTTTTAAGCAATATATTGTTAATAATCTTAAGAAATTGTATATGAAAAAGACATGGACTTTTAATTTTCTGTTTTATTCCTTGTATTATAAGTTTTAGAGCGATAGCGCTATTTTATTTTTTTTATTGTTCATATATTGTCAGTAAAATATGAATTTTGAGAATTACATTAAATATTTTGGAAATTATTCGAGTACACGTTTTCTTTCATTTCCTTCTTTGCGCAAAATTGAGAAACCAAAGATTCTAATAACTATATTATAATCCACTTATAATATGCAGGTATTATATAAAATCGAGCGATTAAAACAAAAAATACAGTGATGTTATTAAAAAACATACGCAATTCCTTTAAATTAGTATACGCGTTAGTTATGTCTGAAACTTGTTTAATGCATTCCACAAAGTAAACAATGACACGCATAAATTGAAATTGAATTTTAATTCAATTTTGCCTTGCAAATCAACGCTAGCGAATAAAATTCTAAATTTTAATTTCTTTAACGCTCCAAAATCCTTAAAAAAAGCAATAAATTGGCCCTAATAAAGCGCAAACCCTGCGTCAGAATAAATAACGACCACCGACTCGGCTTATCGTCTCCGCGTCGCCTTCCTCGTCCGCGTGTCACCGCTCGCGGGGCAGTGCCCGCCGTCCCGCCTGAGCGCACGTGTGCGCAGCTGCAGCAACCCTCGCTCGCGGGGCTCGCTGCACAATGCCGCTGGCGCCTGATGCGCGCAACGCCTCGCTGGCGCTGGCCGAGAGACCGAGGCGACGCCGCGCGTCGCCCGCCGCGACTTGTATTATTGATCAATAGGAGCGAGAAGGAGAGCGACGTGGTGAGCGCGAGCGGCCGCTCTCTCTCTCTCCTTCTCTCTCGCGCGCGCTCTCGGTGCTCCCCGCGCGAGGTGTTCAGCTGTGCGTCAGCGGTACAATTCGTCGCGCGACGCATCGCGCCGGATCTCCTCTCCGGCGGCGCGGCTCCCCGGTGCCCAGTGGCTGCGGATCGAGCGTGCACGCGCGCACACACACCCGCGCGAGTGCGAATTGCGTGCACGGCGCGCTACTCCGGCGAGTGCGGGGGAGCGAGAGAGAGAGACGGACGACGGGTGCGCGCAGCGCGAGAGGACCATGCGACGGCGACCCCTTTGAGGAGCTCACGCCGCCGCCTGCCAAGTGAGCGACCGCGAGGAGGAGCCTTCGAGGTACACAAGCGGCGCACGGAGCCGCGGCCAGTTTTACCCGCTAGCCGGACAAGTGGAGTTCCTCATGCAGACGCTACGCAAGAAGAACAGCCCATGCAAGTGTGAGTAGTGCCGACCGCTTAACCCACCCCCCATCCCCTTCGACTGTTTCACCCTTCGCGTTCGATTTAGCTTTTCTTTTTTCGTTTTTTACGCGTACTCGATTATTTTCTACTTTTTTTTTGCTGTGTCTTTAGAACGAGGGAGCGAGCTGCTCGCGTGTTTGTTTAACCCCCCCGAGCGCGCGAGAATCATTGACCGCTGCGAGGCCCGGGCACGCGGGGGTTGCTTTTCGCGTTCGACGGCTCGCCTTCTCGTACGCGAGAATCGAGCGTCGCGGAGGCGAAGGAGAGGAGGCGCGAGGAGGTCGAAGGAAGTAAAAGGGGGTCGGGCGTGAATCGAGGGCTCGCGATTGTTTTGCAGCTGATTCTCGCTCTCCGGGACGCGCATTGTTTGGCGCCTGCCTTACCCTCGTCGCGCGACGGGGGTTGATTCGCGCGCGGCACCGCGGCCAGATGGCGCCAGGCGTCCCGCGGCCTGGGATCAACACTCGGGACGGCACGTAGTACACACTTATACACGCGCGCAGTAGTTCGAGCATTTTTCGTCAGACTACGATTCTTCGGCCGCTCGATGATGTGTCCGCGCGCCTCCCATCGCCACCGCCGCCGCCGGGACGCACTCCGTGTATCGACGGATTTGCGATGTAGGCTGCGAGGCGCCGGGGGTTTGGGTCGCGCCAGCGGGGTCGGGGAGGGCACTGCCACTGCACGGGTGCCCGCCGTCAATTATGCACGTATCTCTCGTCCTTCGTGGATTGAATCAGGGGAGGAAGGAAAAAAAATGGCTCGCGTGACGGCGCGATAAAGCCGTGCTCTTGTGATATTTTAATGAGCAAAAAAAGAATCGGGCGAGATTAGCTGACATCGATCGTTTTGTTTGAGCTACGCGGTTTATATTTAGCTCGGGAGACTATCGCTTAGCTTCTTTCTTGACAATATTTCGCGTCTTGCGTAACGTGCATTATAATGCTGAGATATTTGCATTAGATTCCATAACGCTGTGCAATTAAACGATGATTTACTGCGACGTTCCAAGTTTTTCTCTTTAGTAGACTTGCACAATCTATTACATCAGCTGCTAAATCGATCATTTGCCACTTTTACTATTCGCGATATATACTTCACTTGTCAATAATTGTTTTTTATTATAGCGAAACGTTTTATTAACTGAAAATTAGTAAACTCTTGCTATTTAAAGTTGAATTAGTGAAAATCACTATAATTATCGTTAAAAATTAATGATTGCTGCTACACTTTTTATAGTGATTAGTGGAGCAATTTCCCTTAATTATGATAGTTTTTCGTTAATTATTTACTTTAGAGTAAGGTGATTGTCCCAGTTTTAGTAAAAAAATGAGAATAATTTGAAACTTGACTCAACGTTTCTTAATGTGTTTAATTGTTAAGTGTCACGAACAAAGCGATAAACCAGCTGTTCATTGAGAAACAATTAATTGCTAAAATATATGTACATTTTTTATATAAATAGCTTAAAAGACTTCAGACTGATTCTAAAAACTAAATTTCTTCTTAGAGTCTCATAAGAAAACAATTATTTTATTAAAAAAACTACATCCTAATAGATTTAAGATAATCAGAATTATATATAAACTTTATGATATGTAAATAAAACTTATTAATTCAGTAACTTTGAATACATGCATGCGAATACGTTTATTATTCTATCAATTATGCTTTTGTTAAATTAAAATCTTTCGAAAAAATAATGTTAACAGTCTACTACATCGCCACGAACTAGAAACGGCATTAGCAACCTTAACAAAAAAGAGACGTCACGTCGAATTACTCGCACGAAGTGCTCCTCCTATCGCGTCAGATTGAGAAATATCACTTTCGAGATTAGCGCTCGCGCATCGAGTTTCGCAAAGCGAAGCGGCGCATCGTATCGAGATAACTCGCCGAGTGCGCGCATCTCGAGCGCGCAATTGTGCTTTTCTGCGACGCCCGGGACCGCTCCTTCGCGCACCTTCAGTTACACTCGAAAGCGCAATATTATCGTAATAGCGCGTGCGGGCAGCGGGTGCAGGCGCGACCGGAGGCGGGGGGCGAGGCGGCTATCGGGGCGCATCTGGCGCGCGAGGAGGCCTGAAGAACCCTTGGAGCTCGCCGGGAAGATTGCCCGGTCGAAGGCTACCGGGCGGCAAGAGCCGGCCGATCGTCGAGTGGCCCGACAGTTGGCGTTCTCCACTCGAGCGCCCGCGGCGCACAATCGCACGGCGTCCTCGCGGTGCCTCGAAACGCAGGAAAAACTTTGCGCGCAGAGAGGAGGCTTTAGTCAAGTGGCCCGCTCGCATTTGACGGAGTCGCAGGCGCAGCCCGTAATTACGCTGGATTGATGTTCGACGGAATAATACGAGTCGGGACGCTGGCTGGGCACCGGCGTCAGGATTCGTATAAATAATATTGTAGAGTAATAGGGACGAGGGTGCGCACGGATTGTTTTCGAGGGACGGCTGCTTTGATTGTCCGAGCTGCGTTATATTCACTTTTTATTTATGAGTGAGTGCGATCTTTGTTTTTTCTTTCAATTTTTTCGGTTGATTACGATGATTGGATAAAGCTGTTGTAAATTGTTGGTGCTACACGCACGTTGATCGAATAATCTGTACACCTGGATATAACGTTTCGAATTAACGCGCTGAAATGGAAATGACAGATAACAGTATCGGATGATATGCGTTTTGATTATCGATATTTCTAACAAATTCATTTAGGGTTCTCAAGTGCAGGGGATTACTTAATCTCGATAAAAAATTTATTCGAAATAAAATTTTTAAATCGTTGTTAATTAAAGTGATGTATTAATTACAAGTGCTTTAT
The DNA here is from genome assembly GCA_900480045.1 of Eurytoma adleriae. Taxonomy (NCBI): domain Eukaryota; kingdom Metazoa; phylum Arthropoda; class Insecta; order Hymenoptera; family Eurytomidae; genus Eurytoma; species Eurytoma adleriae. The sequence goes on from UXGC01000464.1 coordinate 11,072, forward strand.
TTTTATAACTATAAAAACATCCATCTCGCTTAGCGCGTTTAATTTTGTTTTATACATTTTTAATAAAATTCTTTGATTACCTATTCTAATGGAAATAAATAAATTCATTTCAACAATTTTTAAATTTTAGCGCCGTTGAACCGGATATTTAGTAATTAATCAATCAACAATCGAATCACTTCTTTATATGTTTCACAACAACCTGCCATCGTTTTTTTAAGTGAGAAAAAAGAAACTGCAATATTTCAAACCATATTACTAAAAAATCGACATCAAAACGAAAGTAACAAAATTTATAAAAAATAAATGACTCCAATTCGATTAAATGTATCGATTTACGTAGGCAGAACATAAAAATTTGATAGAACAATCGGAAACGTAACCAACTCGCAAAGGGTCTTCTGTGTGATTAGTCATAAAACCGCGGGGAAGCTTAAAACGCTAAAAATTCGTAACAGCGGAGGAAATCTGGCGTACAGCCATCCGCGCTCCTTCGAGCAGACGTAAATCGATCTAGCTTGTCGGCAACTTAATTCGTTTGTGCCTATCGCTGTTATATCGTGCGCGGGGCTCTCGGCCCCCCGCGCGCGCGGCAAAACTCAATTTGATCCCCGCGCGCCCAGCGGTGATTGCATTTGCCGCGGCGGAGAGACAAGAGGTGGAAGCCGTTATAGAGCGAGACAGGGACACATTCGGAGCACGGGCTCGTCCGCGTATAGGCGATCGGCGCGGACCGCGTGCGGGGCCAGCATCGCTAACTGACAATAAGTCGCCGGCGAATGGCTTCGTTTCTCTCAGCGGGACAAAAACCGATGGGGACTCGCTTTAACAGGCACTCGCCGCAAAGTAACTCGAAGCGATACACCGACGTAGCCCCGATGCGCGCAACTCCGTGAATAATTCAAATTCGCCCGGTCCTCGCAGATGGAGAGCGGAGATTGAGCCGGCGCGTCAATTTCAATCGGGTATAACCGGCCGGAAAATCTTTCGCCCCCGCCCCTTCGCCCCGCATGCATTTTTAATGCGTAAACGTCTATCAAGCCCCCTTAGACGCGCGCGAGTTGATCGTTTTATCGCGCAAGGAGGGAATCCGCTCGGCAATTGCATTTGGCTCGCTCCGATTTAACGCGGCCGCGCGTCAATAATATCGACAGGCTCGCTTTGTCGGAGCACACTGGATCAATGATTGCTGGTTAAGTAAATTACCTCGTGGTTTATTTTTTTTTGTTCTGGTTTACTTGTTTTGCAGTAAAAAACGAACCGACCCGCTTCCTGGGGGAAGGCGTGTCCTTCAAGGCGAAGCTCATCGGTATTTTGGAGGTGTCAGAGGCTCGCGGCGATCGGATGTGTCAAGCCGCGCTTGCCGATTTAAAGATGGCAATACGCGCAGCTGGAGAACACAAACAACGAATCACTGTCCAGATCAGTATCGATGGGCTTCGTTTGAGAGACGAAAAAACTGGCGTACGTATATCTGGAATGATACTTTTTACTCTGGAGCAAAGTGATGGATTGTCCGCTAATTCATTTTACGTACACTTTGCAGGACTGTTTGTACCATCATCCAGTTCACAAGATATCGTTCATAGCACAAGACATGAGTGACTCACGAGCATTTGGTTACATCTTCGGGTCACCGGATACTGGTCACAGATTTTTTGGAATTAAGACTGATAAAGCAGCAAGTCAGGTAATTAATTTTCTATCGATTTCTTCATTTCGGAATTGATTGCTTCTATACTGTTTTCTTGGCAGGTCGTAATAGCCATGCGCGATCTTTTTCAAGTTGTGTTTGAGTTGAAAAAGAAAGAGATCGAATTAGCGAAACAGCATATCGAACACAACGTCATTCGATGTGGCACTTACTCATCCGAAAGATCGCCAGACACTAAGGTAAAACTTCATTTATAGTAATCACTTTAGAAATATAAAAGACGAGACTCTGGGAAGAAAAAAATAAAAACCGCAACTGTTTTACTGTGTTCAATGAAGGGAGCGGCGGGAAGTGAATCGTCACTTCACCGAACGGGTTCCGATAGAGATAGCTCTAGAAAACACGAAACACAAAGCGGAGTCGTAGCTGATCTATTAGACTTGCAATTCGAATTGAATTCTTTGCAGCAAGGAATACATCAGATGGACAAAATAACACCCGATAATCCTAGACCAAACGACGACCCGTTCGAGTCAGATCCTTTTGGCGATTCCTTTGCAAACATGAAGGTAATTGATTTACCAACTTTTCTTGTAAAGAATTACTACTTTAAATTATGAAAATTTAATCACGATCATTTTTAACAGATTAAAGAACAAATTCATCCAATTTTACCTCCTCCTCCGTCTTCTTCGAAAAGAGCGCACTTTGAAAGACAACAGACAGTACAACAAACGCCAACATCTGGAACGTCTAGTCCAGCTACCGTTGTTACTAGTAATAAAACGCCACCACCTCAAGGTTCAGTTCATTGGTTTGATAAAGAAACAGAAGACTTATTTAACGAAGGCGAATTGTCTAATTTAACGAGAAAAAATTCTTCGAGTGACGATGACAAAGATCCGGTAAAAACTACGTCTAATACATTTAATATGCTATATGTAAATTTGCAACACTTTAAAGCTCAACATACTAATATTTTTGCAGCCTTCCTCGTCGTTGCAGCAAGATCGTTATAAACAAGTGGATATTTTCTCGGAATTAGATCCATTAGGAACGGGTTCTAAAAAACCATACATAGATAAAAAAGACTTTTTCCAGCATTTGAAGAATCCTCCGAAAAAAATCTTGAAAGACTTAGCATCAACGAATTCGGAAGATACCTTTCCTACTAATTTTAATATTACGGGCGATTCACTCGAAAGCAGTAAAACAAGTACGGGCGAAAATGAATCGAATACATTTGCCGATTCCGAATTTGCCGATTTCAATAAGTTCAAAGAAAAAGACACTTCTTTGTCTGAGAAGTCAGCGTCACCTAAATTGTATAGAAAAGAATCTAACAAAAGAAGCATACAACACCAATCCTTATCTGTTTCCTTACCACCAGAAGAAACTTCGACACCCAAATCTTCATATGGCTATTCGATGTCTAATTCGATGACTTGTAATAGAAGTGAGAGTAAAGATTCTAATGAAAGTATGCAATCGTTGGTGAAATTGTCGAGCCCTAAAAAGTATGGGCATTCTTCGCGTAAATCCGAGTTTAATTCCGAATATACTGGCAATAAATCACAGTCAGTTGATAGATCATTTCCTGTTGATTTTTCGTCAACAAGCGATTCGCCTGCGTCGCCTCTAAGATCCTGCTCCTCTGGTGCTAATTCAAGACTATCAAGTTCAAGCACCGAAATGGAAAATGTTCCTGAACCACCACCTAGAGTCGCTGGAAGTATTTTAATTAATCCACCTCCCCTTCCACCAAAGAAACATAGTTCTAGAGGTGGAATTAAGCCACCCCCACGACCGCCTCACGGAGAGGGACACTTTCATTATGACTTCTTGGAAAGAGAGGAGGGTTCGCCTTCTCCAACGCGAAAGGCACGAGGGTCGGGTTCGCCTAAAAGTAGTAGAGGTAGATTCGACGACAACTTTAGTCCGCCATTACCACAACTACCAAAGAGATTTGATACTAGTTCAGGATTTTCCAGTGCAAGCTTCGAAGACTCATTTAATTCTATGATACAGTCACCTAAAGCCGTAAATAATTCTTCATCGAATAAGCCAGAAATTAACTGGGCAAATCTGACGAAAGATATAACATTGAGTCAACTAACTTCCACTTTTTTGACAGATTTAGCCGATAATTTAGGAATGTCTGTTGCTGATGTAACGAGCTTAACTTTGCAGCAGTTAACAGAATGTATAGAGTCATTGGCCAAAAAAGAAAATCCACCAGAAAATAAAACGATGTTGTCTGGCACAACTTCCATTTCGAAAAATATCGATACAAGTGCAACAACAGAAAACTCGACTTCTATTGAAACTTCTTACGTTTCGAATGAGCCTCTTTTCAAAGCTACGTTTGACCAAGAACCAAAAGCCGAAAACTCGAATAATTATGACAAATATGCCGTATTTCGTGAACTATTAGAGATGGAAAAATCCAGCAATGAATTGAAAACGCAAAAGTCTAGCGAGGAAGAGGAACCAATCACATCCGAAAATCAAGAAGAACCTGGCGAACTTGACGATGATGCACAAAGCGACGAAATAGATGAAACTATTGCATCTCTAGCAAATTTGACTGTTAAACTACCACCCGTTTCCGAAAATCATTCCAAAGAAGTTTCGACTTATTACGAAATGAAGCCAATCACAGATCATAGTGAATCTCCAAAACTTAATAATATTCCTCAAGATGAGACTGAGTCTGAAGAACAATATATAGATAACGATTCTAAAAAGAGCGAGTCATCGTTCGATATAAATAGTATTCAAAATGATAAAATAGAAAAGGTTGAAAGTGAAGAAATTACTGAGGAGACTAAGAAGTACGAAGAACCTAAAGAATCTCAGGATAGTTTCGTGATTACTGCAGAAGAAGTAAACGAACTATCAAAAATCGTAGATAAGAAACCCGAAATAAAACCGTCAATTTCCACGTCTAGTGATAAATATGCAGCTTTACGAGAAATAATAGGAGAAGCTGAACAGGTGTCTATGAATAGTGATAATTTAATTACTTCACCGAGCAAGGGTTCAGCAAAATCTTCAGCAGAAGTTGATTTGCAAAGTTTGTTTACTGACAGCATGAGTCAACAAACGACCTCCATAACGGCAAAAATAACAACAACAATAAAAAAAGATGAAGATACAAAAACTAATGTCATGGATATATTTGAAGAAATAAAAATGTTGAACACGGAAACACACCGATCGAAAGAAACAAAACCGCCAGTATCTAATTTAGAAACTATTTTCTCAGCATTCTCTGAACCTAAACAGGAAAAGGAGAGCGCAAAAGAAGATGAAAATTGGGCCAAATTTGAATCTAATGTATTTCAGTCTGATAAATCGTCTGGGGAAGGGCAGGGATCCGTAGGTGGCACCTCGCCATGGTCTCCAGAAGGCAGAGAACCATTCAATCGTGGATCATCTTTCAAAAGGAGTATGCACCGACATTCTGGAGAAAGCGATAACGAATGGAAAGATGACGAAGAAAGTGAAGAGAGCAATGGAAGAGCCAAGGGAGAGGGTCCGTGTTGCGTAAGACATCCGAGATATGACTTGCCACCGTTTGAAGAAGGGCCTTTTTACGAAGAAACTGAAGAGGGTGATAAGGAAAGAATGTTCCGCGAAAAAATGGCTCGAAAAACGAGAGGTGCTCCGTGGGTAAAGGGTGCTCACCGAGCTCGCGAGCCTATGACTTGGCACGATGAAGAAAGGTGGGAAGAAGAACGCAGAAGACATCTTCATAGAAAAGCCCCTTATAAAAATGAGGAAGAGTATAAAGCTTATTGGAAATGTAGACCCAAGCAAAGACCATGGAACGGGGAAAGGGAAGGTTTTTGGGGATCCGAGCATCAATTTTACGAAGAAGACTGCAAAAGAAGAATGCCTTTGTGGACGGATGAAGAACGAGAGAGTAGAGAGAGATTTAGTAGTCAAGAAAGTATGGGTTATGAAGAAGATGATAGGTGGTACAGAAGAGAATACGATCGAAGAAGATACGAAGAAGACCCCATGTACTGGAGAGGTCGCGGGCCTGAAGGAGAATATCCACCCAGAGAAGCATACAAGAAACATGATCCACACTACTTTCGTGAGGGTAGGGATCGACATTACGATTATCCCCCTAGTTGGGAAGAAGAATACGGGTCAAAACACCCAGAAGATTCTCCTAGATATTTATCGAGAAAGAAGCGTTGGCCAAAACGACCAAATAGTGCAAATGATGGCCGAGAAATCATATATGGAGACATGAGACCCAAGTGTGCTATGTCGAGGTCAGAATGCAGCGACAATGATTCTGATCCATACCACCGTCCATATAGATCAAGGAGCCGAGAAAGTTATTGGGGTAGCGATCAAGAATTCGAAAGCTGGGGAGAGAGGCCTTATTGGTCCGAGGGTCCAGACGCTAAAAGCGAGAGTCTTCATAGAAAACGGATGAACAGGCATCGAGGACGACCTCAGCAAAAATCTCAAACATCACCATTCGAGGACGACTTCACACAAAGTGTAGAGCGCAGCGAAGCCCCGATCGATCCTGTAAATACGGAATCTCGCATTCGGCCCGAGGTTGAGATGAAACAGCCTACAAGTCCGAGAAGTCCGCGCGGAGCGAAAGAGCAGAGTCGAAGGGAGGCAAAGTCTTACAAAGGCTCGAGCTACTTTGACGACGATCTTACGCCGACCGCGAGTGCTTCCAGCGACGCCTCGGACAGACAAAGGATAGGTTCGGATTTAAAAGTGACGCCGGAAGAATTGCCTTGCGACGCAAAGGATCCCGCTGTGGACGGATTCGCGTCCGAAGATAGTGGAAGGGATACCTTTTTTAACGGCGACCCGAGATTTGACGACGATAGATTTGCATTCCGCTCCGAGATGGAGGATCAAGTGCCCGAGCGCGCCACTACATTGCCAATTAAAAATTCCAGGCACTTGAAGTATTCGAACAGCAGGGGAAAGGGTGACCAGTATATCAAAAAGTCTGAATCAATAAATATATTCAGCCGTGAGAATGATCCATTTGACGATGACGAATTCTTCAATTGATCAAAAAATTCAGCCGATTCCTTTGGCGTAACATCCAGTAGAAAAGGGATCGGCCCACCTTCATCACAGTCACCTCTGCATCATTTGTACAAGATGCAACGCTTCTACCCTTTTGGATACAAGTGAAGTACACGTTTCATTTGTGGCTGCATGGAAGAATAATATTTTTGTACCGCGTGGAAGCGACTTACTCTCCCCGATTTCCTTTCGCAGTATAGACAATTTCTAATGGACTTGCAGTTTTTATTTACGACGCGATTGGTAAATAAATCATTTTTATTATTGACATCAACACGAGCAATATATTGTATGAATGTATTTAGTTTAGAATGGAACATCACGTGCAATTTAGGGAAAATTGAAAAAAAAAAATTCGTTGAAAATGTAAAGGATGAGAATATTGTTTATCGTGTTTTTCAAATCTCGGGAATTTTATGTATCATATTAATTGTTAGTTAAATGTTCAACCAGCAGAGTTTTAAAGTGTGCGGTTAAACATGGATGAGATTTTACCGAACGGTGATCGCAACTGGTAGATTAAATAAGTTTTGTAGAAATAAAGTTGTTTTGGTCCTGCGACCGATCTATACGAATAAATGTATCGGTCGCGGACATAGGGTGTGCGAAGTTTTCGAGTTGGAGTATAATAAAGAATGGACTGAGCTAACAAAGGCTTCTCTGACATGTAAATAGTTATTGATATTTGTAACAACCCAAACACCTTTGTTATTGATAATACTGTCTCCAATCAAAAAGTCGTTTTAAATTGTTGGTTTCCTTACTACCTAGAATGTGAATTAATTAGTCATGCTTTTGCAGCGCTTGCGAAGTCGTATCTTTTGCTTTCTTAACTTTTCGATTGTGTATCGTTTTTATTTATGTAGTCTTAATATTTATTGATGTACATGATATTTTTTGTTATTGTATTTACAACTGTCGATTATTATTTAAAAAAATAAAATATCTTTTGTTTCTACACCTGTTTGACTTGTCACCAATCAACACCATTCCTGGAACAAATCGTACGTAACGCACCTGATTTTAATGAAAACAATTATTATTTTATTAAATAACGTATATAGTTACCTCAGGCAACTTCCTCATAATATTTTCTTCGTTACAAATAGCTTATATAGGTATACAGCCAGAGGCTGCTGACGAGGCACTTCCGAGGCGCGTGCAGTACTTCAACACCTTTCTTTTTTCTCCTAGGCTGCAGAATTTTTGAAGTTTTGGGTCAAAACGGATGCTGCGCAGGCGAGGGTCATGTATATTAAAATCCTCTTGTCGCTCAACTATATTAATAATTTCATTTCATCCGGGTCCTGAGTAACACTCGAGTAAAGCGTTCGCTTATTTGAAATTCAATCGCATGCAAATCCAGCGGCGCGGTAACGACGCGCGCAGACGGAGCCGCGGCGGCGCGAATGAGATTGAAAGGAGATCCGCCATACCGCTTGGTAAACACTTATCGATTTTACTAAGCCTATGGAATATTAATAAATCAGAGCTTTTTACTTCGGCCTTTAACTTCCGTCTCTCTAATATGCCAATAGCCATCGACGCGCACTTCAAGGAGAGAATAAAAATTTAAGGCTTAACGATATGAAATGAAGATTTAAGGGAGATCGGGGAGAAACGGGGAGAATTTTAATAGGACAATTAAAATTACCCGAAAAATTGTTTCATTTTAGGAGATAAACCGTAAATGTTTAATTAAAACGAAGTTAATTTAGAATGAATACGACGCATAGAAGTAACATTTTTTCAATTGAAATTTACTGAAATTTGAAGTATATAAATTACAAATATTTATAACTATAAAAATAGTACAAGTATCATTTAAAAAAGTAGTTAAATTAATCAACAATCAAATTTATTTTGATTTATTTATATTTCTTTGACAATTACTTAAATGTAACAATTTATTTTATAGCAGAAACAATTATTTAAATAAAAAAGGTAATACTGTACTATATTATTTATGGACTCATTAATCAAATATAGTTGTAAGAGTAGTAAATATTAATTAGCATAATTAAGTCAATTTTGATGTTGCTATGTTGACACATTTGCAATGGGCTGAAATTATTACAGATTGGGTATCGCATATCCCATCCAGAAACTTTTCGAACTGTTTAATTCCAAAGGTTTTTTTAATCAAACTTTTATCAATTACAGTAGAGTTCAAAAGAAAAAAGACTTTTCTACGGTTGAATCATTTAAAACTAATTTTTTGTCGATCTTGAATTTTTATAAAGTGGTTTTTATTGAATAATAGAAACATTTTTACACTTTTTTCCGTTCCAATGAACCTTCGATAAAACAATCATAAAAAAAAGGAATTTACTAAAAAAAGTTAAAGCGAAAAAAGCCTTGAGATATTAACATCGAGGTCGCGCTCGTTTTATTCATCGCCCGGGGAAGAAAGGCGTCTAAGCAGGAGATTTTAAGATTTGCGGCGCGTCTGAGGACGTAAGCTTCGAGTGTGCGTACACACTTTTTTCTGCCCCGGAGGGGCGCATTTACGTGGGTATTATGCAGTTATATGTGTATTTCCACTTGGCACCTCGGCAAAACTGTGGATATTTTTTCCTCTCGAAAAAAGTCTTCATCTCCCTCTCTCTCTCTTTCTCTCTCTCTCTAGTTCTCCCCCTCTTTCTCCCTCGCCCGCTGAAAAATCCGGAGCTATAGAACAACGGGTCGACAATCCCAATTATAAACATTTCTCGTGCCCTTTCGGGTCCGCACTTGCCGAGCGCGAGAGTGGCGCGGTTCATTTTGCCAGCCCCGGCGCATAGAGGCGCTTAGCCTCCCCCGCTCCCCCTTCTCGCATTCTCTTTTATAACAAAAGTACTTTTCTCGAGGCCTCGAGTGCGCGTCGGGCTGTGCGCGAGCAAAGCGGAACCTACAATTGTGAAAGAAACGACTGGAATCTTACGTATTGTTTTAGCCGCTCTCGGACCATTGTGATGTAAAAAAAGTTAAAAAAAAAAGAAAGAATTTAAAAAAAATCCTCAACCCCTCTCTTTTTTACACTTTTTAATTTCGCGCTCTTCCGGCTCCCTTCTTTTTTGCCGCTGCAATTTAAAAGCGTCGCCGCTGTTTTATTAGTCGTAAAAATTTTACGGTTGTCAATACCCGCTTCGATATTGTTTCGATAAAATTTATCCGAGCTATCGCGCGCCAATAAAACTTTATTAATCGCTAATAGCGCGGGGAAAAATGTACGCACGCGTGGCACGGCGTGATGAAAAATACATTCGGCTCGCAGCGGAAGCAATAATAGCCGCTTTATCGACTATTACGCGGAGGCGCGCATTCTCGCGTTCTAATTCCGCTCGCCTCGAGTTTATCGTCGGCGCAGTCAAAGGCTATCTCCACCGCGGGGTAAAAACGCGCGGCCACTTTTTTATCCCCCTTATTAACCGTTTGAATATGCATAAACACACTCGACGCCGCGCGGCATCGTTTAATCGACCAGACGATTATAAAGCGCTCGCTCGCTTGAATATTCATCGGAGGCGCGCGCGCACTTGCGAAAAATTGCGCGCGTCGAGAAATAAGGCAACGAAATCGAAATTGCAGCGTAAAATAAAAAAAAGGGAAAGAGGGAAATGAAGGAAAGAAGGGAAGAGGGAGGGAGCGGCGATAATTTGTCGGCGCGCGCGAGAGGCGCCCCAAATGCGCGAAATCCCGTCGAAGTGCGCGGCGGCGGAGGCCGGCATTGTTTCCTTGTTTGCCAGGTGTTTTGAGTACTCCGGCTGGAGTGCGCGACTGCGCGCGCGCGCGCGCCGCGCCATTGTGCGCCCCCGGAGAAGTCGGTGGCGCAGCGCCGGCCTCGACAAAGCCGCGCGCGGCGATCTAATGCTCTTTTATTGTGCATTGTAAGCCGCCCTCCGCCCCGCCACCCCCCGGCAGCCGCGAGCTCGCCCCCAACCCCCTCCGGCCAAACCCCAAGGAGCGGAGAACTCACAAGGCGAGGACTCGCGCGCGCGCGAGTTGAATGCTCGTTCGGGGGGGTGTGTTTTTAAGCGCGTGTGTGGGTGAGGCTCAACCTGCTGCGCGTTTGTACGTACGATTTCACCGATTTCTTCTCTGTCTCCGTCGCGCGCGCGCGAAGTGCCCCCTCGGATTTGGTCAGCCTCGGCTGGGTACGATTGAAAGATTCGCGAACAATCGCGCGGATGAAACGCCGGGGATGAGTGTTTGGCGAAACCCTTCAGATCTACGGCGTAATAATAGAGTCGTTAAGTAAATCGACAGTGTGCATTTTTAATGTTAACGTCGATGCTCCCTTTTATTGCGATGATTTTGAATTGATATATAGGTTGCTTGAAGGATAGTAGCAGGAAATGTTTCTTTATGAAATTATTGCAATGGTTATAAACATTACAGAAATAAAAAAGTGTTTGTTCTTAGAATTGATTGTTTCCTTATCACAAATTGAAAAATGTTATTATTATTAGCTGGACTAATTCGATTGATTTTGATTATCAAATTATCGAGTTGAAATATTGATTTTAGAGAATATCGTATTTGTTTTTACAGAAAACTGAGAGAACTTTTCTTATGTTGGAAGAGATGACTCATAGTCCACCTAACAGTAACATTTTGCGATGCTGATGTATCCAGGCTCAAGTATGAATCAAATACTCAATTAAAATTATTCCAACATTCGGTGGATTTTCCATAGAAATATTTCTCTAAATATTCAATAACATAAAAATTAATTTGTGTTATTGACTATAAGTACTTCTACTAATTACAATTTAGTTTGGTAGGATTTAGGTAGCAATGCTTTATTTAAGAACATAATGTTTCAATTTTTCGTGATTATATTTCACATAATTGATTATACAATTAATAATTATCTGCTTACGAAATAGCAAATTGATTAAAAAGTAACTCGTTTAAAAATTAATTTGCCAATTCGCAGAACGAACAATCCTTCACCAAAAATAACAAGTATCGCGGTGCATGGAAATGTTTTTGATAAAACACAATTGTGCAAATAAAAACCAAACAAAAAGAAGAAGAAATTTGCTTATTAAAGCAGTAGTCGGCAAAGAAGGCAAACAAAGAAGATTAATCATAAACCACCCCTGAATGTTTGAAACTTTAAAATATAAAAGCCGAGGGCGCGAGACAGAGAGTGGCGAGAATAAAGCAAGTGCAGCACGAAACAAGGAGAATAATTTCCTCAGTGAAGAGAAGCGTCGGTGGCGGTGGCGCGAGAGGGAGAGACGCGGAGGAGGGAGGGAGGAGGGTGACACAAGCACCCAAGGTTTGAGAACGAGGGAAGAGTTTCCTCCCCCTCGCCGGGGAGGCACGAAAGTGGCATCTTTAAAAAAGATGCAAAGCTGACAGTATTCTTTGCGACGGGCACAAAATGCCTCGGCGCGGCGTAGGCCTCTTCACACTCCTCTCTCTCTCTCTCTCTCACGCTCTTTTGCTCTCTTTTCGCCGTGTCCTTCAAGGCACACAAACGGAGGCGCAAGAAAGCCAAGCGCAGCCGAGATGAAAGACGCCAGACGGAAGCCGGAAAAGCGGCCGAGGGGCGGCCAAAGTAGAAGGCGAAGAAGAAGAAGAAAGCTTCGTGTGTATATATCGTGCGCGCGGGTACTTCTTCCCTCCCGCGCGCTTTACAAGCTTCCCTTTAGGGGCGGGATATTTACCAACATCCAAGATGGCGGCGTAATCTCTCAAGCTCTCTTTCCGAGCGCGAAAGTCGAGACGAGTCATCCGCGCGCCGAAGACTAAGTCCTCCGCCGCCTTTGCCCGTTGCCGCGCAATCCCAAAGAGGAGGCATTGTCGCGGCTTTATTTACACGCGATCGGCGCGGCGCGCGCGAAAATTACTTCGGGAAATGGATTTTGGAGGAGCGCGGAACTCGCGGGATTCGATTTTTGCGCGGTAATTGCGTCAAACAAGGCGAGGTCTGTACTTTCTTTGTACACCGGGAAATACTTTTCGCTATCGCGCGGAAATGTTTTTTTTTTTCGCGGCGAAACGTCGAATCGCGCTGGCAGAAGCGATAACATTTGTACGCGCGGCGCAATCGATAAGTCGCCGCGGCTTTTTTTTTTAAACGCGCGCGAAGGCGATAAGAGCAAAGTCGGGGCTTTTTGCAAATTTACAGCGAGAAAGGCCGGATTGAGTTCCGGGGATCGCGGAATTCCCAATCCGATGGAATCTGAATGCCGGGGATCTAAGCGCGCGTCCTTGTCTCGGCGATTTCTGACCAGGAGAGCTCTCCAAGTGACTAATAAAATCGATTAGGTGTAGATGAAGAAATACTCCGAAAAGTAATAAAGAAACTTTTGAGGAATTTCAAATGTTTTACTAAGAAGAATGGAAAAATAATCTTAGTTCTGATGAAAATATTCTTTATTTCTTGCTGAGTAAATATTTTAAAGTGTATCTGTAACTACAAAACGTTATTTAATTGTAATCATTAATAAGATCACGTTAAAACTGATTAAAATTTTATGACACATAATTTATCTTTAATTCATGCATGTAGCATGTGATGTATCTTCTTCAAAAAAGAAAATCTTGCTCAATTACAAAATTATTCTTGTATTTCAATTAGATAACGATTGACAAACAAAATTACGTATTTTAATCTACATTATTATCTATACGTGTCTTTTAAATCATCATTTGCAAACGATATGTAAGATGAATTTAAAAATATTTTCGAGATTGTTTCGAGATCATTGCGATTCTCCGTTTACGTGACCAAAAATATTCATTGGAGTCGTTCGCACTGCATATAAAACAGCGTTGACAGCTACGTTGACAAAATGCTTCCTCATAGAGAATACTAATCTTTTTAATTTTGAAATTTCTTTTGTAGCTCGAAGTATATTATTTTTAAGTAGGTGCACTTAACAGAACTATAAACCTCTTTGAAATTATTTAAAAATTAAAGTATAATAATTAAATTTAAAATGTGCGCAAAATTTTAAATCCGTAGACGGTTTTAGGGCAGTAATAAGCTAATTACTACTTGTTATTTATGGGAGAATTTGTAATCGGGTTTTTCGTGAAATTTTAGAATTAATAAATTCCCAAAATATTCGCAACAGATATTAACAATAAAGATTTCTTTTAAAAAATATGCTTCTTTTTAAAAGATACCTACAATATTTCAATAATATTCCTTTAACAATGAACGAACCCACATACGTACAACCATATGCAGATATTGTTAAAAGACGTTGAATTTCCAATATAAAAAAAATGTTGTTTTCCAATATTTTTTTATAAAAATGCAAAAATGCAAGAATAATTTCGCAAAGCAGTATTGCGTGACCAGCACACTAGCGTCCTATTTCGAAAAGGCAATAGGAGCAGTTACAAACGACAAATTCAAAAACGAAAAAAAAAACGCGAAAGAGATTTATCGGCAGAAGTGGAGGACAAGAGAGGTGGCGAGCCGGTGAGACGAGAGGAGGAGCGAGAGAGCGAACTGCGCGAGTAAGTGCAATAATACCAGATTATTTGCATCGCGAAGCCGTGTGTACGGGTAAACATAATATTCGCTCTCTGCCGACTCTGTGAACCGATACGAACCAGGTGGAGATACGTATATATCCGCATGCGTCCCTCTCTCTCTCGCCTCTAGTCGTCGGCTGTTCGCTCGCTCGGCGCGCCGGGATTGGCAAGCTGCCTAGCTGCCTGCCAGCCTCTGTGCCGTCGACGCTTCTCTCCCCCGCTCCGCTTCTCTCTCTCTCCCTCGTCTCCCTCTCGCTCTGTGTACCGCTGCCACGTAATGCAGATTCTATTTGAGCTGCCTCGGGGATGTTAATTTGTCATGCGTGCAGCTCTCTCTTATTCACGCGACCGAACTCGCCAATCGCGCCGCGACGAGCGCCAGGAAGGAAACTCGGTCTGTCGAGCAGCGAGCGCGCGCGGCCTCGGCAAACTCCCGCAGCCGCACCGCCGACGACGACCCGCTGGATATTTCGTGCGTTTTTCTTTTTATCGGCGGGAAGAGGGGGTGGGAGCTTGAAAGCTCGCCGCTTTTCGACGGCTCCTCCTTTGCAACGATCGGCCGCGTTTCGACGGGGACGGGAGTTCGCCGAGCGCGCGCGCGGCGAATCGACTATTTTCACAAAGTAGCGGCATTGGCGAGAGCGCGCGGGCTGCGAGACCGAAATAGAATATTATTTGCCGGAACGTAAACGCGAGGAACGCGAATAGCTCGCCGCAGCGTGTTTACGGCGTTTGGCTGAATTTATTTTGACGGTTTATTCTAAGAGGGAGCGGTGCAGGTTTCATGAAAATTTTCAAGGTTTGGACATTTGGGCGGGCGAATAAATTGGTAATTTATGATTGAGCAAAGAAGCGCTAATCTTATGTTATTGTTAATTCGTATAGGATTCATTTTAAATAATACGATTTTATTTTAACATGTATAGGTAGGAAAAATAAGGAACATGTTGGGATACGAAGATGAATGAGATAGATCACAATAAATAAGTGCAAAGAAATGATTTTAATGGGGCAGATGTAAAATAAACCACTGCGATGTTATGGAACACCTCGAAAAGATTTAATATTTGACGAAAACAAATTATTAAGTTTATTATTGTATGTATATAAAATCTTTATTTAGATGTAGTAATCGCTTATGAAACATTTTTACGAGGTGTCCTATTATAGATGTTGTATAATGGGTCACGCGGTACAATGCAGCAGTGAAGTATAATGATGGGTTACCTCGAAAAATGTTTAATTTTTTATGAAAACCATGTGGGAAAGATTTCATTCAAAAAATTTTTTGCTAATCTTTTGAATAGAATCTTTATCATACGACCGCATCTTAAATAAGATTTTTTTGGAGTGCATCATGGACGACAATACATGGTTTATTTTACCTCCTGACTAAATATACTCCTTTGTATCCTATAAATAGTGATCATCATAAAACTTTTAATTTGAACTGCAAATACATTCCTTCTGTGAAATGTCAAAACATTCAAATAGTCAAGAAAGTAAATTCATTTCATGTGGAATTTAACATTATAAATACTTTTAAGCGATTTTTTTTAAATACCTATATAAATAATTTTTCCAGGTATCCTAATTTGCTTTGTGTTCTATTGTGTCTTATAGAAATATTAAAATACCTGCTAAAACATTTTCTCGTAAAAAGTTGCGTTACGTTAGAAACGTATGCAGATGTAGAAGTGAAATAATATTTTAAAATCGAGGAATTTATCGACATCCAACATTTTTTTATTGTATAGCGAGGAAATAAATATTTCCACGAAATGCAAGAAAAATTCAATTAATCGCCCTTAATTAAATTCCACTTCCCCATAATTGTAATAATTAATAATGCGCTTCAATTCCACTAAAACACATTCATCGCTATAAATTTCGACATACTGAACGATTGATCAATCAACTCGATATCCCAACGACCTCAACAAACTTAAACTCCAAAAAATTGAGATCCCACGGAAGGCGCCACTGGAAAGAAAATCAATGAGCACGCGGCACAAAAGCGAGGAAAAAAAAGAGTGGAAAACGAAGTGCAAAAGCACCGCAGAGTTTAGCGTAAGCACCGAATCGAGAGGACCTCGCGTGAAGGATGAAAACGACGGAGGTAGGGGGGGGGGGGTTGAAAAGTGAAGCATCCGCGTCACGACAATGCGCGCGAGGCAAAGACGCGCGCGGGCGCGCGCGAGAGGCGCTGCCTCCGCAACTTCAGCTCATCCGGCGAGCGAAACAATGACCAATATTATGATAATTCAAGCCCCGGCTGTATAACGCTCGCTCGTCTGCTCGGGCTCGCGCGCGCCGGGGCTTTTCCGGAGGAAGGAGCGAGAGAGAGAGAGACAGAGAGAGAGGGAGAGCTTGCGGAGGGGCAGCCCCGGCTCGCGGGGGTGGCGGGCCGCGGGAGAAACGGCCATGTTTGCGGAGGCGTGGCTTCTGGCCCCCAGTTGCCCCGGCGACCGTCGACGTCCCGCAGTCCGGATATCGACCTGGCGCGAGCGCAGAGCGGGAGGGTTGCTAGGCTTCTATTCCAGGAGGGAAAATGTTATCACTGCTTTGTGGTGGCTAAGATAGCAACTGCAGCCTGCCGCCGCGCTGCTCCTCTCCGCGTCCTCCTCCTGCTCCGCGCGCGCCTCCCCCGCGCGCGTGTACGTCCTCCTCCTGCGCGCGGAGGATGCGGATTCTTTGACGCGCGTACAACGCGGCCCGCGGGAATCCCCAGTATGCGCGGCGCGATATTAGATTCTTAGGCAAAGTTTTCGCGCGCGAGTCTCCTCTATGTGCCGTACACCGGACGAAAGGATAAGGAGCGAAGGGGAGGAGGGCGGCCGCAGCTTTGACGGCCCGGGCCGCGCGCCGATGCTCGCTCGACGAGTGTGTCTCCTCGCCCGCAGTCGGCATTGATTTTCTCTCATTGAGAGGAGAGGGAGGGGGCGACGGGGGGAGAGAGGAAGAGAGACAACCGGGACGAGCGAGCGGAGAGCCCGCGTAATAACAGGCGCCATGTTATTTTTGCTCTGCAGTTAATTCTCTTTGAACGATAACTCGAGCTCTCTCTCTCCATCCCGGTGCTTTGCTTTGCTCTCAAAGAGAGCTTTTTTTTAGAAATAGCGTTTTTTCGCTAATGTGTTCTTGAATTTTTTTTTGAGATCTTCTTTCACGTGTGATGTTGGAAAATTTAGTTTAAGTTTGTGCAAGCTTTGTTGGTTTTTTAAAAAGCTGCTAGAGAGCTTTTTTACAATCTGGGAAAATTAAAATTACGAGATCGAAAAATTGTGCACTAAGGTTTTATTTATTTTAATATTACAAACTTACGATATATTGTATTTATTTTATACAATGAAGTTTTATAGCAAGAAATTTATATCCAGAAAGATCCAAACTCGTATATGTATTAAATTTATTTTAAGCTGTCCAATAAAAATTTCTTTTATCGTAAAATTCCTATTTAACCTGTTCAAGTGTAATTAATTGTGCCTTTATAAAAAGCAAATAAATTGAAAATCAAATGCTCATACTATTTTATCTTATTTGTTAATAAATTTACGAAGAAATTAAATACTTATTTTTCAAGTTTAATCGATTTTTTAATTAAATATTTCAGTATCGATTTAATTACTATTGGTGGATCATTAAATGCAAGGGGAGTACTAGAAAAATTCAAGAATAAAAAGTAAAATATTCAAAGCTAAAAGAAATCTTTTTTATGTTGATAGATGTTAGCTTTTTCAAGCGACGCCATTACTTTAAGCAATGGGCAACGAGCGCAGGCGCCGAGCTATCAGCAAGTTAAATTGAAATGAAATGAATGTGTTTGAAATCGGGATAATTACACTGTTTGAAATCAGACTTTAGTAAATTGCAGTCCGCCGTAATTTGCGCTTCAATGTAACGCTAATGAAGATGAAAGTAAATCTCCCCTGAAGTGAGTTGGGTATGTATATACACTCCGTTCAAACCAGCGTTTCATTTTAAAAACTTAGGGGACCGAAATACAATGGAAATGATGAGAGAAAAAATATTTTTACGAGAATTTCTTCGAAATGCAGATAAAAAGTGATAAAAATAAAATGTCCCATTAGGAATATTAGAAAGCGATAACGCGCGCACGCGGCGTAATTGAGTTTTAATAAGTAACGTTCGGAAAAACGTTTATTAGAAATCCAATATCGATAATACGGCATTCCGTATTTTAGCCTCGCCGAGGAATGTCGTATTACAACCTTATAAGGCTCACTACTGGCACGCGCAGTATGCTACCGTAAGTGTACAAGGCCGGCCAGCCTTGCTAGAAATCTGGTATAAGCAGCACGACACAGTAGTTTCACCCAAGCAAAGGTCTATTCCCGTCTTTGATAGGGAATATTATGAAGACACGATGAGATCATACGTAAATTAAGTGAAATGTAACTTTTCTGTTTTGATCATTATTTACAACGATGGTAATGAGCTGCCTAAAACTGATGTATTAATTATTTAAGATCAAAGAAATATGATCAATTTTTACACCAAGTTATTATCGAACAATAAACTTTTTCGATGTAATAAAGAAAAGCTCATCACTGCAAGCACGCATCTTGTTTCTCATTCGCTCGTTGCGATCAGGCAACACACAACTCGTGCGAGAACAGCCTTCTTTGCGCTCTAGCCGCGTAATTAGTTAAAACAAAATCTTCCAGATTTATGCAAACCATTACGTTGCATTACCCAAGCGGAAAATGTTTCGATCAGATTTTCTCCAAAATCAATAGCGCAAAAAGTTTATCTCGAGCGCGCGCTGCTAAGGAAGCCCCGGGGCAGTTTAAAAAGCAAATAAGTAAACGCGACGATCATGTAATTTGTCGCGAATGAGCACGCACCCCTCGAGGATCGGTCGTCAAGTGTGTGTGCACACGGAATGTAATATATCCCGGTGGCCGCGTGCCCGCCACGTGCCGCTAAGTGTTTGTTTCGGTTTGTATTGTCACCACGGATATGAGGCCGCCGGGCTATCCGAAGGCGCGCGCTCACCGTCTCGCCGTGTACTCCCTTTTGCATTTAGATTATTTCCCATTCTAAGGGTAAATAACGCTCAAGCGTGTAACGCCGGGATCAGAGGCGCGCCGGCGATCATGGGAAACGCGCTCGGCGATCGGCCCGCGCCTCTTTGTTCCGAGGACCTAATAATCTTTCTCATTACTCCGCGCCGGATCGAGTATTGTCTCTTGGATAATGCGACGTTTTGAGATATTTCTTTTAGTTCGACATCAAAGTGTACGTATACCTTTAAGATTCATTGTCAAGATTCGTTGATACTTGTGTTTCGGTATTGTTTCCGAGATTAATGATTTAACGATCTTTTTTTCAAAACTGAGATTACGCGCGGTAACTGCTTCGATAATTTTTTATTAACCGGAACTTGCAAGCGCGTTTCGGGCGCTTAATGTGAATTTTGATATTTCAGTAATTAAGAACCGCGGAAACAAATCTTGATGAGTTAAATTTTATAATAATCCAAACATAAAAATAAAGATACATCGTCTTTGTGATTAAAATTCATTTCAGACTTTATACGCTCTGATACATTTGTTCATAAATTACCCTTTTTAAAAGACGAAGGCATTTCATGGTGTGGACTTATTCGCGTCCCAGAGTAAAATGTTCCAGAATCCATCTGGTGGTGAAATTTCGAAAACATTACTGAGCACTTACTTCCGAATCTCAGGACCCTATACGAGTTTTTATACGGCGTAACCGATCAAATACTATGAAAATAACATCCAAAGAGTTATTATTTGTAAAAAGGTCTATACATTCATCATCCCGAATGAAAGATTATAAAAATTATTAACTCATGTTGTTTCTTTACATTCATTTAATATTTATCCTTTTCTACTCCTTTTTACATAAAAAAGTACATTTCAATTTGTTTATGTTACTCTGCAATTTTCGTTAGAACAAAACTTTTAAAACTAGAGAACAGTTTTAAGTCACCGGCTTGCAATAAAAATAAAATCCCGTAATTCAGCAAAAAAAAAAAAGACAGAAAGAAAAAAAAATCCTGCATCTCCGCAAACGCGATTTATCCGTAAGATTCGCGAAAATTCGTCAAAGGAGGCGCGGCGCCCACTTCATCGGCAAATATTTTCACGAGAGAGTGGAGATTGGGAGTCTTGCGAAGGAGAGAGAGCCGAGGCGAGCCGTGTAGGAGGAGTCCGCACGCGCGGGCTTACAAGAGAGTTGTTATCTTCATCACGATCGAGGAATGCAATATTCTCACCCCAAGCGACAAGAGTTGCCTCTACATCGTCCCTGCAGCGGCGCGACCCGAGAGGGGATTAAAACGCAATGGCAATCCCCCCCTGCGCACCGTCGCGTCGTCCTCGCTCTCACCGGCGTCATCCCACCCCCTCCGCACCCACCCCCTACTTGCGTTCGCATTATTTCACCTCCGCGCGCGCCTACGCCACTGGGGCCAATGTGAGTAAATAAGTTATTACGCGGTATCTTTTTTCTTCGATGGCTCGCCTTTTTTTTTTTCATTTAAATTCATCGTCGTATCGAACTCTGTAAATATGAAAGAGAGAAATTCATCCACGAGCACTTATCTAATGCTAAAAAGCTTTCTAAACGTGGAAGAGTGAAAAATTACTCGATTCGAGTGGAAACTTCGTCAGTCTCAGATTTTTCTGAAAAATGTGATATTTCAATCGAATAGAGTGATTGTTTTAAGTTTTCACTCTTTTATATTACGAGAGAGTCGTTTATCTGACAAGTGAAGACTTACAACGTAGATTAAATGCATAGTTATTCATTTATTTATTCGTACGTGAAATCCGTGAATTTCACTTATTCATATTTAGAGAGAACTGCCTGATAGTATAGCAGTGTGAATACATTAACACCGTAGATTTAGAAGTGGTGATATTTTTAGGCCAGGGGAAATGATTACGCGGTGAATGCGAATTGATATATTGAAGTTTACTTTATTATCGTATATTTATTTATAATATATTATAAATCTATCGTTTTGACACATTCATAATTATCGACTACAGGAATGAGTTCCGTACCGGATGGTACAAATTAATACTATTCAATTTGTGGATGAGTGCTGCGGTATTTCGATTGCTGGAGGGGGGGGGGCGAAAACGCAAATATAGTTCGAACTGTTTTATCTGCGGATTTTACATACTTTGTCGTCAATTGTTTTTTATACACCGATGAGATAAGAAGTTGAAATTTTGAATAAATTTGTTGAAGCTCCGACTCGCAGTGACTTTCGTTGCTTGTAAAATGCGTTATCTATTTGTTTTATTAGTACCTCTTTGATACACCTTGCCACTTTTCAAACATCTTATCACTTATACTTGTAAATCTATTATATGTCGCAATCTTATAACTAAACTATCATAAAACGTCGATCTCTAGACAATTTACCATTTACACATTAATGCACAATCATCATTTTTTTTATACAACATTTCAACGCAGTTACTTTGTATTGAAATTATCGTTTCGCCTTTCAACGCAACATTAACATTCTCAGTCGCAGATGTACTTAAAATACAGCAGAATTCAATACGAGCAACTTAAGTACCAGAACTGATGCTCCTCTATTAATTAATTAAAAAATTATAATAAATACCTACGATCCTCCCGTGTTTATTCGACAACTGAAAAACTGTAAACACATGTGGCAGATCTAACAAAAAGTATTGATAATGAAACAACGCAATTCTGCTTTATACGCCGCATATTTTTTTTACCTCGTATTTACCTCGTACGTCTATCTCTACTTGACCGTATGTACACTATGCGCTCATTGTGACCGATTGCAGGATCCATCAAACACGCTACCTCGTTACTATATCCAATAAAAAAAGCTGCCAGAAATATGAAGTGCTCAGCACATATCGAATCAAAGTACCGTGTATTTACAATGCTATCTTTAAACTACAACGTGTATAAATAGGGTAATCGGCTGACAATCTTACGATGAATAAGTTACCTCGTGTTCATTGCTTCGCAAGACTTAAAATTATTATATTACATACATTTGTGTCGTTTTCTCTCATCCTCGTCGGCGGACCCGAGCCAAGGAACAAAAACACGCCAACTAAACGGAAGAAACGAAAAACGGGCTGAACAGACGGCGGGACAAACGAGGGTTCGAAGCGACAATTTCGAAACTATTGTGAATTTGTTGACGCAGACCCTTTTGTCATATATTATATATTATCACGGCATTCAGCTAGAAACTCCTCGCGAGGGGACAAAGCTGCGCAAAGTTTCGCGAAACTTTGCACGGCGCCAGTGCGGGAGGCGAGTTGCGCCTCTCCAAACTTTCCGCCCGTGAGAAACGAAAAAACAGCGCGCCGAGCGATTACGGCTCGTCCTCGCGCAAAAAGACTCGCACAATTACACGCGACGCGCGGCTTCCCCGGGACGGAGCGTCGCGTCGGCGGCGACTCTCCGACCGCGATTTATTGCACTTAACTCGAGGCTCCTCCACGGTAAAATACAAATCTTTGGTCGACGAGGCTCGTCGGCCGGGCCTTACACGAGGGGCGAGAAGGCCGAGGCCTGGCTCCTGATCTCCCGGTGCTCCGAGGGGCTGAGGTCCAGCAGGCCGCCCAGGGCCGACTGCTCGCCGCTGCTGGCCTGCTTGCCGATGAGCGCGTCGATGCTGAAGCCGCGCCGCTTGTCCGGGCAGCCGGAGCCGGCGGCGGGCGCGGCGGCCGCGGCGCTGCTGGGGGGCAGGCCCAGGGCGCCCCGGGAGGCCGGCGGGCTGCAGGCGCCGTTGCCGCCCAGCTGGCGCACCGGCGGCGGCGGCGCCGAGATCGGCACCGGCTTGTAGAGCGGCGGCGGGGGCGGCGCCGCCTCCAGGAAGCCGCGCAGCTTGAGGGCCTCCAGGGCCGAGGAGGGGAAGTCGAGGATGGGCAGGCCGGCCGGGGGCGCCAGGTAGGCCGGGTAGGGCAGGCCGCCGGGGTGGCCGCCGCCGCCGGGGCAGGGGCCCCGCTCGGCGCCGCAGATCGCGAAGGTCGCCATGATCGCCCGGTCCCTGAGCACGTAGTGCGGCGGCGGCCTCTTGTAGCGCTTGCGCCGCCTGAGGAAGCTGCCGTTGTCGAACATGTCCTCGGCGAGGGGGTCCAGGGTCCAGTAGTTGCCCTTGCCGGGGTTGCCGGGCTCGCGGGGTATCTTGATGAAGCAGTCGTTCAGCGAGAGGTTGTGCCTGATGGAGTTCTGCCAGGCGGGGAACTTGTCGTGGTAGTAGGGGAACCTGGACATGATGAACTCGCAGATGCCGCTGAGGGTGAGCTTCTTCTGGGGCGACTGGAGGATGGCCATGGTGATGAGGGCGATGTAGGAGTAGGGCGGCTTGATGAGGCTGGAGGAGAGCTTGTCGCCGGAGGCGAAGCCGAGGGAGGGGTTCTGGCCGTTGGACTTCTGGCCGGAGGACATCATCGAGTAGGACTTCTTGTAGTTGCGGTTGCGATTGCGCGCCGCGCCCGAGTTGTTGTTGGGGGCGACGGGGGTGGGCGACGGGGCCGGACGGGGCGACAGCTCGCTCTTGTCCAGGCTCACCGGGTCGACGATCATGCTGCTGCCGTCGGAGTCGCGGTCGCTGTCGCCGCACCCGTCGCACGACGCGTTCGACATCATCGCGGTATCCATTTCCATGCTCAGCATCTATCACTGCCGCTCGATCACACACCTGCAACACGCGGCGGAATCGCACGGTCAGCTTTTCCCTCTTACTATTGTACTTTATTTATTTATTTATTTATTTTCAAGGTACGCAGTTCTCGACCTTGGAAAGTGTCACTCGCGGAGGGCTTACCTTTTATTTCATCATCGTGCGCAGCCGAGGAGGGGCATCAGATCAAATGGCGAGGCGCTGGCTGTTCGACACCTGACGAGAGCGGAGCCTATTTTTGCGCGCTGACTCTTCCGACATGTCATTTTCCTTCACTGCTAAAGTGTCTAATGCCAGTGTCATCCGCGCTATATCTCGCCGCTATTATCTTACGCTAATAGTTTGTTTCCTCAGCGCGATAAGGGGCTCCCTTTTTTTCCGCGCCTCGTCGCGCCGCACGTTGCACACATACACACACGCGAGCCACGCGCTCCGCGGCGAGCTTCAAGGATCTGTCCGTGCACCGTCTCGGGCAGCCCGAGGTGTCCGCGTCGGCTCAGAGCAGCTCGGCGCGGCGCGCGGGCACTGGGTGGCCGTCGCACGTGTCGAGCGGCCGAGGCATCGTTCCGAGGTGCCGCGATTCCCGCGGAAAGCTGCCGATAAGCGACTGCGGAGGTGCACACGCGGCGGCGGCGGCGGCGTCAGGCCCGGAGCGACGACGAGCGGGGCCGACGAGCGCGGGGGTTGCTCATGACGAATTGATTCGGGAAGAGCGCGCGAAGTGTCGGCGGCGCGTGCGAGCCGCGGGGGGCGGGCCGCCCGCGCTCACGGGGCGGGGAATACGCCGCCCCCACCACCCCCGCAGGCCGGCAGGGGTGGCACGGTTAGGAAAATAGCGAGCTGCCGTATAAAGGCGCCCTCGGACCGCCGAACCGACCGGGGGGCAGGCGGGGGGTGGGGGGACCTGTAGGAGGGTGAAATTGTAACACTCGGTTTGAGGGATGGCAGTGTAGGGCCGGGGCGAGGGTGGGAGGGAGGCTGCTTTACTTTGAGCGCTTTGCGACGCGGCGCCGGCGCACGGGAGGGACGGAGACGGAGGAAACTTAAGTGGGTTCGCGCCCGACTGCGATTGTGTATGCATGCGAGAGGGAAAGAGAGAGAGAGGGATGGCCTCGGCAGCCGCTCGACAAATGAGACCGTTTGGAAATGTCAGCTAAAGAGCGCGGCGGTGACGGCGGCAGCGGCTGCTGCGGGAAAGGAAGAATTGCGGAAAAATTGACTATTTGTAGGGGCTGAAAGTTGTGGGTCGATTCCACGGCTCGGGTTTTAATTAAATGGCTTGTTTTTTCGGCTGCCGGTGCATTACGTTATACGACCACGCCGGAACTTTTTTTTTTACTTTTTACGAGAATTCCTCAGTTTTTAGGGTGGGAAGTCCTTTGTTTGTGTACTAAGGTCAGAGAGGAAATTAATATTATTCAGAGAGGTAGATTTTAATTAAATGACTTTGAGAAAATGAGGATACTCCCTCTACTTTCGAAATGTAACAAAGGGAAGATCCACTCGACTAGGGTACAAACTAAGCTGCGTCGAACTGCGCTTCGAGTGATAAGACGAGCCAATTGAGTGATTTTTTTATCCCTTTCACTTCTTTTACTTCGAGATTGTAAAATCAAGCTAAGTACAATCATTTCACTGAATAATCTAAATTGTATTATCAATAATTAATTTTGTTGAATTGTTGAATTGTGTTACAATCGACAGAAATGAAATATATCAAATCAAATGTAAAATCAATCGCACAAACTGCAGATTAGTCATTTTTTTAGAAGATTGGCAATACTGAAAATTGCACTTATTTGATATATCACAGTTTGGAACTTCAAAACTAATATTATTCATGAATAAATCATTTAGTGTTATCATGTAACGCTGAAGCTTTCATTTCAGTCTTCATAATATTACTCCAACTGTTGCAATCATTTAATACTAAACCCTTTGATGCTCGAATTAAATGCATTCCTATTTTGTCATTTAATCCGATTTTATAAAAAAATTTTCTTTTATACATATTTATATAATTTTTTAAAACGAAAATATGCTCACGTATTCGAGAAAAAAATATTTGTTACTTTATGGAACTCAATTAATTATAATAGCGCATTGGAAATTTTAAAAGAACATACATACTTTTGATGTTACTCAATGTCAAGAGTGGAAAATCACTCTTTTTTAAAAAAAACAGAGTCACTAGAAATTCGTTTAGCACAGTTTTCACTCGCATCGAGTGTTTTTTAACTCTTCCGCGTTTTGAAAGTGGGCGCCAAAAGATTAAAATCTTTTATAAAAAAAAATTGGCAGCTTTCTTATAAAATTGTATCCAGCATAAATAATAAGATAAAACGTGCAGTCATAAGGTTACCATCCCCCGCACTTTGGAAGGACAGCGAAAGCTCGCGCGCCGCGGGTCTCGCCAAAGGAGCCGTCGTCCGCCGCTAATGCGCTCAACTCCCGGAAGTTCTACTTGCGTCTCCTCGAAAAACGAAGTACATTAGAAACTCGCGGCGGAAAGGCGCGAGAGTCCCGCCCGAAGTAACTCGGAAGTACCGCGGGCGCCGCAAGATTAAGCCGTCCGATTAGCCTCCGGTCGCTTCGGCGCCCCCCCGAGGCTCCCGCGGGCGAATTTAAATCTCGCTAAGCTCGGCCCATTAGTACACCCGAGCGCAAACAGCCCGGCTCCAGGGACACGAGTTTTGCTTTCGCCGGGGACTATACGCGCGCGGCGCGCGCTTCGAGTGCGACGCCGCAAGTGTCCATTCCCACGGAGATTTGCAGGCGCGGCGATGCGCGCGCGTCCCTGTGTGCGCGTCCGCTTTGTGCGAAGCGCTCGGAAATTACTCGCTCGCTACCTCCGAATCGGACGCGGCCGGCCGTTTTATTTTCCGCCCGTTGTCGGGCCCGCGAAAGTGGATCAGCGCGATCAGGCTGTATACGCTTTGCGCGGCGAACAAATTGTTTTCGCTGCGCTTCGTCCTGTAATCGGGGTTTAATCGCGCGAGGCCGGGATTCTCTCTTCTTTTTTTAATAAAAAAAGGCGACACGCGCGATCGGAGCGGGTTTTTTCAAAATTATTTTTGCGACGCTTACATTGTTTGGCTGGAAAGATGCGCGCGGGAGCTTTATCTTATCGCTTAGTCAAACTGCAGAAGAATACAATTCGCGTCGAGTGCCGAGATACTTGAAGATAAGGCTAGATAAATTTGTTTACATTATTGCAGTATCCTAGGCATTATCGATTTCTAATTTGTCTTGTAAGAAAGCGCGGAAAAAACGCAAGCGACATTTATTGAATTTTAGATCGATACGATCTCGATGGTGGTTTGATTAAAACTAATATTATCGTATTACTTCGATAATGCTTATTTTGTGATTTTGCAAAAACAATTGCGGTATCGTTGAATAGATAAGGCCGCGGTGTCGCCGATTCAATTTAATTTTCGTGGAAATTGTTGATGTAATCATCGCGTATACATCGGTGGAATTTCAGTTTCATAGATTTTTTTGTAGCGTATTTTTATCGTTTCGAAAATAAACTATTACTTAATGCATTATCCATTTTAAGATAGTAAAAACAAAGTGCAAACGATCATGTCAATTTTTTTCTAAATACACCTGTAGTTTTCCAACAATAACGATATAATTTTTTTTCAGTTGTTCAAGATATCTAATATAGAACTAAATTACGAATCATTCAACTAAAGTTATAATGAATTACATTTTTGAAATATCTTTTTTTGTTTTTATATAAGGTGATAAAATAGTTACACTTTCAGTTTTTTGGTTTTCTTATCGGCTTATACTATCTTATAATATAAGAAAAGTACATTCTATTCTGGTACTTTCCTCGGTCAAGAGCATTTTTATATGTTTCAACCCATGTTGGAACTACGATCGCATAAACAAAAAACTGTAAAACAATCTTCAAAAGTTGTGCATCAACAAAAACTGCATTTCATTACTCCCGCCCATCTCCCGCGCAATTCAAACATTAGTTCGGCAGCAAGCCTGCGCAAAAAGAAAACCCAAAGAAAATGTTTCTTCCCAGCTTGCACTACCTCTTCAGAGGCCTCGCCAAGCGAGAAAAGCGCGTCGGTGGGTCGCGTCGCCGCGTTTCAAGAGCCGCCGATATTATGCGTCGCGCGGGGGGGAGTACCGCCGGGCGATTGATAAAGGCGAGCGATAAAACGATACGCGGCAGACGTTAACCTGTTGTGCATTAGCGGCGCATGATAAACGCTGCGGGTGGTGTCGCAATGAAACCGGGGAGTAGCTCGGGGGTACGGGATAGATTGAGAGGATGCCGCGTGGGGCGCGCTGCGAATAAAACAATTAGGGGGTGCGTCGACGCTCACTCGAGCGGACAACCCCCGGCTCTCGTGCGCTACGCGCGCGCGTATAGGGGCAAACTGTCTCGACGGCCTGTCGGTGACAAGCAATAAAGTTTATCTACAAAAATCTTTCGCGCTTGCGCTAGTGTTTTAAACCCCGGCTGCGGTATTGTAATATTGTAATTCGATAGTTAAGGGGCGGGGGGGAATCGTTGTTCTTGTCTATTAGCACTTTGAGTTGCAAGTGGCTCAGTTTTCACGCGAATCGAATGGATTTCCACTCTTTTACAAGGTAGTTATAAAAGTTGATAAAAAAGGATAATTAAGAATTTTTTGTATTTGATATACAGGAAGGGAAAAGCTGTGTACACTAAAGATTGCATTAGTATGAATTCCAATTTTCTGATAGACATTTTTGGAGAAAATGACAATAGCTTCTAAACAATTTATTATGGTTTTCACAAATTTTAGTATGTATAAATGTTCAAATATTGCAATTTTTTCATTAATGTCAGTCTGCATCTCTGTAAGAACATTAAATTTGATTATAGCAGTTTTAAGAGATTTTTATCCTTTGCCTAGTCTGGTTTTATTTTGAGGACAAACTGAAAATGTAAAAGAAATAGTTTACTTTAATGACAATTTTTACTAAAAATGTAGTATGATTTAATATAGATATTTTAAAATTTACTAAACATTATATTAATTTTTATGATTTTTCGATTTTATCTTTCTTTAGTCAAAGACTATAATCGTAATTTTTACCGTAATATTTTTTTGTATAAGTAAACCGTTTAATTACCCAGTGTATTTTGCAAATTACAATAATATTTTTTGAAAAGTGCGGTAAAATGTCTTAGTAAATAAAGCTATCTTTTCAATATTCATCGAGAGATAATTTGTCGATTCAACAATCGAACTGCACTTCAGGAGCACTTAAATTATTGAAATCGTTTTTGCAACAATGCAGCACTTACTGTTTTGAAGCAACGGTTTGAGGAGGCATTTCGAAGAGTTAAACTCGAGGAAGGCGCGACAAAGTAAGTTTTTTGTTCTCGGATGTTTCGAATTCAAATGGCCGATAGAAGAATCCTTTTGACGCCGGGAGCATCGGAGCCGAGGGAAACTTTGCAATTAAAGTCCGCCTACGGAATTTACGGCCTTAATCGGCAACAAGTAAAGCAATTAGCGGTCCGTAAATTGAACTCCTCATAACATTTTTACAAAGTTCTTTTCCATTTCGCTCCTCCTCGACGTTTCCATTAGTGCCTGCAACAAAAAAAATATTTAAAATTTAAAGATTCGCCGAAATCATTTATTACGACCAAGAATATTCAAATAAATTGTTGAATTCGTATTTCACTTAGCGAGTGTACGGGAGCACGTGCCGTTGTGCGAGGTGCATTTTAAAAAGCAGTTCAATGCAGTTTTAATGAAATGAACAGCGAAGACTGGAATTACAAAAAAAGGCGATCATACAAATCCGATTAGGCGTACAAATTTATTTTGACAGGAGCACGTGACCCAACAAAAACGTTTCTACCCTTAATCTACTTAGCACCTGCACCTGCTCCCCCGGCAGATGGACTTGAAATCGACCGATCGTACGATTTTTTCAGAAAAGATTTTCTCGAGGATGCGACGCCGGGGACAAAAGAATAGATAATTCAACGAATGGGGGGATACAGTCACTTTAAAAAATACAAATAGCTTTCCCTTTATCCGGCTCGTATATTGTTTAGCCGCGCGCTCGGCATAGTTTTAAGAGCACTAAGCATTTTTATTATGCGGGTTGATGTACGTCCGCGTAACTTTATTGGAGTAGGAGTTTATTAACGAGGAAATTTATATTAGCATTTTTCATTTTAACAGTAATCTTGTACCCGCTGCGAGCATTTCCTAGAAGAAACATACGCTATTAAAACATAAAATGTTATGAAACTATCGGCTCACTTTTTTCCGTCACTCCGTATTTCAGTAGATAACAAAGCGACGTGCTTTTATTGGACTAATCAATGGTAATGAAAATGTTAAGGTGACCTTGATTTACCGCGACAAGTGCAAATACTGTCTTCCTCTTCTTTCAGGCTGATAAATTGCATGTACTTTTATTACTGATAAGTGTGCATTTTGCTTTTCGCTCAAAAGATAGTATTGCCTCTCGCACGATAAATCTTTACTTATCGCGTGCGCATCATTGCACATTTAATTTAAAATATCCAATAAAACATTTTGACTTAATTAAGAAGATATTTAGGTAATTTATTATTTTAAATATTCCTATCTAATAATAAATTGCTTTTAAATATGCAACTTTGTAATCATTTATTTAATCAATGTAAAATCATTTTATGATTTCGTAAGCAGACATTGTTTTAAAAATCGATTTTTTCAAATGTAATAATAAAAAATTGTTAAAAACAACCCTTGAATCAAAAGTCACTATAGTGTGTTCTGATAAAGGGCGTTTCAAAGAAGAAATTGCCTTCCACAATTTTTACAATCGCAGAAATAACCGCATATTCATAACTCTTCCAACCCGCAAGTATAGACTTACTGTGCAAATAATTTACAATAGGTAAATTATTGCATACCGACTTCCCGCAATAGCAAGCCTGTAAATCTCGAAGAATCGAGGCGATATCCCGCGAAACGTCGAAAATCGAGGCGGCACAGCAAACAATTATCCATTCAGGCCACACAGATGCCATGATTGAAATAAACGACGCGGGTGGGTTTATTCCACAAAAGGGCGCATCGCCGCAGCGAGAGTATCTTCGGCGCCCCCCTCGCTCGCGCCTCCCCTAATGACGCGCGATCCCCGTGACAAATCGCCGCGGTCGCACAATGCACTTTCATGAACTAATATCTCCATAATTTAACGCGGCCTCATCCACCCTCCTCCCCCCCGTCCCCCTTCCGCTCCTCGTCTGGTTAAGCGGACGGGCGTGCGCGCGGCTCTTCCCCCTTCGGTCGAAATGACCTGTTATGCCGCGCGCGCGCGCGCGCAAAAGTCAAATATTAAGCTCGTCCCCATTGTCGCGGAAATTTTCACAACAAATACAGCCGTAAAAGTTTTTCAATGGGGCGCGCGCGAGCGACTCCGCGCGCTCACGTACACAGTCGCGCAATATAACGAGTGCGCGCCGGCGTACACCGATAAATATCGATCCTGCGGGGTGAGCAATCCGGCGAAGGGCCGGACGCGCGCGACGACAAAAGGAGCGACGATTTATTATTTTCGAGTCATTGCGGGATAATCCCTTCGCCGGCAATCGACTCTCGCGGATAAATGGAATCTTCGGCTCGGTTAATGTTATTGAGGATTCTGCGGCTGTTGGCATTGGACTTAGTCCGCGATGGGGAGTATACCGCTTTTAATGAATAGAAAGTAGCGAGTCCACTGTATTTGGAAAAATCAATTTGGCGCTTCGATATTTATCGGGTTTGATTTATATTGGGTAACGTTTTATCTAAGCGTCGAATTTATTCTAAATCTAAATTCATCTGTAACGTACTTTGTTCAAAATTATTGTGTCTTAAATATAATAACTGGTTTCTGTACGTTAAACCTCTTAATTGGAGAAATTCTATCTGATCTAATCTTAATTAAGATGAAAATTTAATTAACTGTATTACTGAGTTTATTATGTCAAAATGTATTAAAATTGGAAAGAATGAAGAAGCATCACTGATAATTGTAATTAGCAATCAAAAATAATTGCCAAAAAAAGCAAAACGAATTAAACCGCAATCACTGATAGTATTTAATTAGCGTATATAAAGTTTTTAATTTTTGACATTTTCATTATTTGATTAGTAGAGCTACAATGGCTTGGACTACTGTTAGCATTTTGGGCCTTATTTTTCTCATTGGTAAGTGCTGTTTTATTCACTATTTTTGAAAGCGAAGTAAACAGATACAATTAACAAAAAATAATAGAATACTTTGTGACTGGAGAGTAAAATAGATCATTTTAGATCCTTTTTGAATCGACCTACTAACACTAAGTTTTTTGTGACACGATTAATGATTCTCACCTGAATTGTTTTTGAACTCTATAAAAAACGGCAGCGATATAATATGTACTTGTAAATTTAATTTTCTTGTTTTTTAAATATGGATTTTTGTATAAAAGAAGTTGTGGAAACAGACTACTTCACTGATTACTTTACAAAAGCATGCTTTACAAAAAAACATAAATGTGAAATGAAAACGTAATCTTTACATTACCATATTGGTTATTAATTTCCATAGGAATCGTCAGTGCTGCGAAACACCCTAGAATGCTAGGAGGCGAAAATGCCAAGATTCAATTTTATCCGTATCAGGTATCACTTCGATATAACAAAAAACATTTCTGCGGTGGAGCCATAATTAGTAAAACGCACATACTGACAGCTGCACACTGCGTGACACACGTGAACAAGAATGACTTGACAGTCCACGGTGGAACCAGTACGTCCGATGATCGCGGAAAGGTGCACAGAGTACAGTCAGTGCAAGTTCATCCTGATTGGGAGGAGAACAAGGAAAAGGGGTTTCCTAATGACATCGCTGTCCTCACTGTAAGTTGAAAGTTTAATGTTATTAAAATTTATTTTATTGGCAAATTGTTCAAGTGATTAAATATTTTTAATATAATAAATTATTTTGCAGTTAAAAGATCCTATTTATTTTGATACATATCAACAAAAAGTTTATCTCCCAAAACATGATATTCAGAGCCCACAAAAAGCTCATGTATCTGGCTGGGGTGCGACGTCAAATCAAAATAACAGAGCTTCTCAACATTTACAACAAATGCGAGTGGAGGTGATGACGAATGACAAATGTAACTCATTATTAGATCACGAAATTAGTGAAAAACACGTGTGCGCATTTCGAAGTTCCGGATCAGGAATATGTTTCGTGAGTATTTTTTGTCAAGAAAAATAAAACATTTCATAAATATCCTTGATAGTAAATTAAAAAAACACTAAAATTTTGTGTACTTTTATTTCAGGGAGACGATGGTGGGCCATTAGTTTCCAATGGTAAACTCCTTGGTATTGTTTCTTACATGGACTCAAATATGTGCGGCGCTGGTAAACCTGATATTTACACTAATGTTTTCGCGTACAACGCGTTTATTGAATCCGCTATGGATCAATAAAAATTTTAACATATTCCAAATTTATTTTTGTAACGCTGTAATTTAATTTATTTTGCAATAATAAATAATTATTATTTGAACATAAATTTATTTCCAATGTACAGTTTTTCACCCTCTTGCCACAGCCTGTAAATAGTGTGTAATAAATAGAGTGTATTATCGTGTTTAGTACTATAAATAAGTGGAATTGTGAAGGTCGCGAAGATAAAAAAATTCAATTAATTTAATCATTTTTTTGTATCTCTAAGAAATAATGCTAATTAGTGAATTTAATGATCAAACAAGTATTTAAAAAGCTTTGCCATTTATTTAAATCTCATTATTTAGTTGGTTCATTATTGAGTACCGCTATGACTTGGGCGATTATTAGCGCTTTCGGACTTCTTCTAACTGGTAAGTCTATATTTTATACACTTTCCTAGTGATTGAATAAAAAAGACGCAATTGAAAAATGACAAGCCCCTACAAATATAAAATTAAAATATATTTACATAAAGTTATTTCTTCCATTAGGAATCGTCAGTGCTACTTATAGACATCCTAAAATTGTAGGAGGCGACGATGCTAAGATACAACTTTTCCCGTATCAGGTATCACTTCGGAAATCGGGCCGTCACATCTGCGGTGGGTCCATTATTAGCAACAGACACATTCTGACAGCTGCACATTGCTTGGACAATTTGGATAAGGATCTTTTAACCATCCACAGTGGAACCAGCAAATCCGATGAACCCGGTAAGGTGCATAAAATACAATCGGTTTACATTCATCCAGAATGGGTTCGCAGCAATGAACTGGGGTATCCCAATGACATCGCAGTCATCGTTGTAAGTTAAATCTTAAATGTTATAGAAACTTTATTTCGTTGATTACACGATAAACTATTTTTGTTCAACGAATTTTTGTTTGCAGCTAAACGATCCTATAAAATTTGATAAGTACCAGAATAAAGTTAAGCTTCCAATTTATGATGTTCAAGAGTTTCAAATAGGTCATGTGACTGGATGGGGTTGGAAGACAAATTTTACCAGTGAAGTGTCTGAAGTTTTACAAGTAGTTCGAGTGGAGGTGTTGACGACTAAGAAATGTAGACCAATGACAATTCACAGAATGACTTTAACTAAAAAACAAATTTGTTCGTTTAGAAGTTTTGGAGCAGGAATATGCTACGTAAGTAACTTTTTTGTGAAGAAAATTATTGAAAATTCATAAATATCGTGAATTGTAAATGAAAAATTATTAAAAATTTGTATTTGTATATTTCAGGGGGACAGTGGTGGACCATTGGTCTCTAACGGTAAACTCGTGGGTATTGCCGCTTCCATGGAAACAGGCACTTGCGCTGATGGTAGTCCTGACATGTATACTAATGTTTTTGCTTATAAAGACTTTATTAAAGCTGTCATGAATGAATAAAAAGTTTATGGATTATTTGTCAAATTTTTTTGTAATACTATAATTGATTGATTTGATTGATCCAGAGAGGCAATGTACGCATATTAACAACATTATATTCGCAAAGCATAGTCCTGTACCTTTCCCGCTCTTTCATAAAATTCTCTTACAGATCAACAATGAGTTTCTTCATTAACATATTATTGAATAATAAGAAGAGCCTTTGTAATCTGGTCGTGAGAAATTTTATCTGTTACAATTATAATGAATGAATAGAATAACGTTTTTAAAATTCAGTTACTATGTTTATAATTGACTGTATCACGGTGCTTATCGTTTCTATAATAATTAGCGTTGCGAAGGAGGATGCGAAGATAACAGATAAAAATAATTTAATCTTTTTTTTTGCATCTATAAGTGATAATGCTAATTAATGAAATAAAATGAATTTAAAATAAAGTATAAATATTTATTGCAATGTTATATTCAGCAAGATATGGTATTTTTAGGACTATTATGCAGAATCTGATTTGAAGTGGGTAGTAAACATAAGGCGTAGATAATAAAAAATTACTTTTCATAGGTGGTATTTCTAAGTGTATCGGTGCCTTTAAAAAAAGAAAGTACCCAACAATTGTTTAGCTAGACTGCGTCAACTTTTTTCCCGCCGAGACGAAGTCCAATCTCCGGCGGGCCCTCGGAAGCTTACACGTCGCAGTGGATACCCCAATCAGCGCTTAGTCGCGCCGAAGGGTCGAGAACGCGGGGAAAGACATCGAGAGCCCAGCTCCGCCGAATAACAAGCCTCCCTCCTCCCGCCTTGATTCCCTTTTTCTTGTCCACCGCGTATAAATCCGAAGCTCCGTCCGTCAGCCTCTCGATTTTCCTCCGGCCGCTTCGACGTCCAGCCCCGCAAGCTCCTCGAAAGCTCGCCGCGCGAGCGCTCCTCCACGAGCGACGCGGGGAGGGAGGCTGCATATCGCGCGCCAGAAGAATAGGGCAAATGAAGCCTCCTAAATTTTGACACCCTCTCGAGGGGCGCCTCTCGCCTCCTCCCTCCCACCCTCTCCGCCCCACCGGTTCCGCGACCCCCGGCGGGCGGCCTCGTCCGCGACCCGAGAGCGAGGCCTCGCGGAATCGGCGCGGGCCAATGAACTGGCTGCTGGGGGGGCCAGCTTATTCGGGGCGTGGCCGCAGCCCCCGACAGAGGGGCGCGCGCGCGCAGCTATATGCAGCGCGCGTAATACCCCGGCGAGCGTGCCCCGGGGTGTAATATCATACCGCTAGGTGGATAAATAGACGCGCGCCGCGATACCCTCCGGAAAGGGGGTGGGGGCGGGGGTGGACAGAGAGAGAGAGAGAGAGAGAAAGAGGGACGGAACGCTGGGCTTTCTCTGGAACCCGTCCGTGTTTTTACCGCTCTCACTCTCTCTCTCTTCTCCCCCACCCCCTTCGACGGCCCTCGAGCTTGCAGCGTCCCTCTTTCCCGCTCTGTGATTTATCGAAATCATTATTGTTTCGCGTGTAGCCGCGACTCTGCTATCCGTCACGCGCGGGCAGGAATGTTTTCGCCTGACAAAATTTTCGATGACTTTCGCGCGCGCGAGCGAGCGCAGGAGGGATGACGAGGAATGCGAGATTTTTTTTCTCATCTTTTTGCCCCACCGGAAGTGATTGATGCTTGCTACGTTACTTTTTCGCTTTATGAGCTGGGAGGAGGGAGGGCGGGGTCTTTGAATTGATTGATCAGCTTGCGATGAGGATTTCATTATGAAGAGCTGACTCGATAAAAATAATATATGGGTGTCGTACTTTTTGTTCGATACTCTTTTAATATACTCGAGGACGAGCGAAGCTTTTTTAAAAAAGTATACCTAATAAAAAGAATTTAATTTTAAATTGTTATTAGGTTATTCAAAAAGAAAATGATTAAATTTTACAACATGTATAAAAACGGTAACAAATTCAATTTTATATTTTCTGTAGTTTGATGTGCTTACATTCAAGCCCCAATCTCTCATGTTTTTTCAAGTTATACAAGATCTATTATCTGTATAATAATACATATTACAGATTACAATTCTATAATATAATTCATAATTATAATAATTTCTACAAATAGAAGAAAGAAAAGAAATTAATGTGGTGTGTTATATAAATAAAACGTTTCATCTTTTATGCGGAACGTGACTTGCGATCAAATGCAAATGTTTTAAAGAATTTTCAGAGCGAGAAAGATATTGCTTTGAGAAAACGCAGTAAAAAATGTACAATAATAAAATTGTGCTAAAGAATTCATTGAATTACGTAAGCGATTTATTCAGCGAAAAATATTAAAGTAAAATTTTGCGCTTTTACGCGAGAAAAAGCTTGGGTCGTGAAATACTTTTATAAAATTCTTTTTTAAAATGCTTATATTTCCTTGTTTTTAAGCCGCTGAGACGACAGCGGGAGAAGAAAGGAGCAAAGAGGAGAGCGCGAGGGTAGGAGGAAAATCGGGCAGCCAAGGGTTAGCGGACTAGAACAAATAATGGTTGTAGTCGGCCTTAGTCACTGCGGTATTTCGTTCCGGCGCAAGTTATACGATAGGTATCCGTCGTATCTGAGGGCAGAACTACATAGACATTCGTCGAGCCATAAAGACAAGAGGTTCAGCTTACTCTTCGTCTCCGCTTTCCTTTTATTCGTTTACGCTATATTCTCTAAAGCAATATAAATGCTTGATCGCAATGTAATAGTTGGAAAGAAATTCAATGGAAAAATTAATGTTTAAATCCACGATAGAAATTTATTTTATTGAGAATTGTAATTGAGATATTTTCAATGACAAAATAATTAAAGAATTATAATATAAATATGAAAAACACGAGAAAAAATCACATTTTATTTTATATGCGACGAAGAAAATCATGCTTTAAAATATGTTATAATGAAAGAGTTATTCCAGCGGAAATAAAAACATATACCGGAATGATTCCGCGAAGAAGCACATTTCACGAGTTTCTCCTTGAAAAAGCACTTTTCAAACGCGTGCTTTTCCTCGCGGCAATTCTTTTAAAAGTGTTTTCATTAGTATAGAAATATTGAGTGTTTTTTTTCACGGGAATCTTGCGAAATCTGTTTCTTTTCGTGCGAAATATGTTTTTCTTCAGGGGAATCCGTGAAATGTGAATTTTTCTCGTCTATAACACAGTGACATGTGCTAGACTTGGTGGTACCCCTGAAACTAGCTGTAACTTTTCGAATTGAAAAGTGCTCTTTTCACTAGGAACCTCATTAGAAATAAACTTGAATAACTTATAATAAATAATATAATGTTAAGTATTGCATTTCCATAACTAAGAATTTTCAACAATTTCTTTCAGTTACACAAAATGAACAGGCAAGTCCCAGAATTATAAACATTTGAATTTTAAAATACTTCTTAAATTTTTATCTCATTCCGGACTTTTATGAGTTATACAATACTTAAACTCGAAAAATACAAGCAGAAAACTGTTTAATAAAATAGTTTACGACTCTCGCAGCATTCTTAAGCCGAAACACCAATATCTTAAACACTTTAAATCCAACAAAAAAACAAACCGACAATATTCCTATGAAACTTCAAACAATTTTATTTAAAAAAAAGAAGAAGACAAAAAAAGTGCTATATCAAAGACGGCATCTGAAACAATGGTGCGAGCGCTAAAGAATATTCGTCGCCAGCGCGATTCTTATTTAGCGCGAGGCGTAGAAAAGCCCGAGAGAGAGACTGATACAACAGCGCGAGCTAAAAAAGCGCGGAGATTACGCGTCCTCGAGGCGAGGCGCGCAGGGGTTGGTGCGCTCGAAATAAAAAACAAAAGAAGAAGAAGAAGAAAGCAGGCCGAGAGGGTAGTGCAGGCCGGAGAGAAAGAGAGGCCCGGCGAAAGGCCTAAAGGACCTAATCGGGCCGCGCGCTCTTTGAACACAAAGTTAATAACGCGTATTTATGCATTGCCGTGTTTAATTGCCCGCGCCGCTATTAAGTCCGCCCGCCTACCCCCGGGACGGCGACGCGGGGGTGGCATACGTGCAATTTCCCGAATGCCCCGCGCCGCACTCGACGACGAGATGCTTGCGCGAAATCAAGGCGTTTAGTCGGCTGACTTTGTGCAAAGCGAGAGACGAGTTTCGCGTGTACGAAGGGGGAGGAAAAATTTCCTTCTCTTTTTTTTTCGTATCCACCCCCCGCGGCCGCCGACGCGCCACTTACTCTTTTTCAAGTTCTTCAGAAACTTTTGCGTCGCGCCGAGATGTTTAAAATAATTTTTTTTGTGCCGGCGGTTTTGGAGTGTACACATTTTTGTTGAGTTGAAAGCGCATAAAGACGTGAAATTGTTCAAATAGAAATGCTAGATTTAATTAAACCTCCAAGATGGTTTGCTTACGAGACAGTTTCCACGCGTGTACCGCGTAGGTTGAAGACGAAATATTTAGTGTAAAATGTAAATTTTCTGCGTTATACATAGTTACTATATTAATTTAATGCGCTACACACTTCGTTAACGTACAGTCTTATTATAAAATCTCGTTGAACTTTCATTATCTTGTTATATGCGCAGGGTGCAATTCATACCATTATATACAAAATTTAGTTTAACACAAATTTTTATTCAAAATTTATGCATATTTTCGTTACTATAAAGTAATTTACACAAAAATAATGTTTGTTATTTGGATTATTAAGATTCCTTAAATTTTTTTTATTGCGCTGTACAAAGGCTATCTGTTACTATCTGAATAGGATATAATTGATTATGCAAAATGAACTCTAATTAAGTTTGAACAATATTGTTGATGTCATCAAAAGAATTGCTTATTTATCCGCAACCTAAACAAACAAACTAATTAACAATATTATTGTGATTCTAAAAGAAGAATGTGTGTTATTAAAATAAAGTTATGTACGTAATTTTGTCAAGGTTTTCCAAACAAGTTTGCGTTAATAATATATAAAATTGGGCACACTGAGAGATATGTAACTATAATATTGTATAAAAAATTATATAAAAAATATTATTAATTATATAACTTATGCATTATAAGGTTTATAACTATATCTAAAATAATAAATTTTGTTATCAACTTTTCAAAAACTGAAATTAGTGCCATCTGTTTGCAATATGCATTTTGTAATAAGGAAGTGTTCCCACTTATCGATGTAGGTATACGACACGTTGGACAGGATAAAAGTGCCCTCTGTATTTTCATCTGATCTTGTTATTGTTGAAGTGATCATCATTGAGGAAGCTGGAAGATAAACTAATAAAAAATGTGTAATAATTTTCGCTATTTAATCTCTTCGGTGGTATAACAATATGTGCATAACTATTATTTTTTCAAGACTGTAAGGTCGGAGTATGCCAGATTAAAATGTAACATTAAAATAGGCAGTTTCTTAGTGGCCGCAATGAGAGATTTTTTTACTAGATTTTATTTATTACACTGAGTCATTCCACAGTGAGATGTGAGAAATCGAAATGATCGAATCTGTTAAATTTTGTTGTTTTCTTGTACTATTACTCTGTGTTTCATTAAGCAATGGAGCAGATGACAAGTATGAAATTGATTGCAATAACCTGCGATTGGGGCAGTATATTTGTCCTCATCCAGAGTATGATTTTATTGACCCAAAAACTCAACAGCCTAAAGGATGTACAAAGGAAAACAAAGCCAAAGGTAAAATAATTAATTGTTTTGTTTTTGAATTTTAATTGATGTAGCTAAAAAGATGACTTAAACCTAACCTGCAACTGTACAAAGTATGTTTATGAATTTTCTTTGAATATACCTAATAGACATTATGACATTTAATAAATTATAATAGATCAAATTTTAACAATGCATTTATTTTTTCAGTTGTTTGTCAAACAGCCGAAGGGCTTATTTGCACTGAAACCAAAAATAATACATTTAAAAAAGATATTCCCTGCAAATGGACGTATGTAATTTTCTTTTTTTAACTTAATTTGCATTAAATAAAACTACTTTATTATCAAATTTCCTTTTTTCTTACTATTGCAGGAATGGATATTCTTTTGAAACATCGCTTCTGCTGTCAATATTTTTGGGGATGTTTGGAGCGGATAGGTTCTATCTTGGCTATCCCGCTTTAGGATTACTTAAATTAAGTACTTTGGGATTCCTGTTTTTGGGACAATTTATTGATGTGATACTAATAGCCACACAAATTGTTGGACCGGCTGATGGTTCACATTATGTTGTGCCATATTATGGAGCAGGTGTAACAATTGTAAAAAGTGATAACTATACATACAGAGTACCGCAATATGATTGGTGACAAAAGCAGTTCCTTTTATGGACTTCATTCTTAAAATGAATAGAAAAATATTTGCAGATTGATTTCTGAAATTGATGAAATATTAAAAATCTTTTCTATTTTTCTTGAAAAAGTATTGATACTGCCAAGTATTGATTTAATGTGACTCATGCAGAGAGTATCTGAAAGCCTTACATTGAGGATAACATAAGAAAGGAAATTTACTTTAATTGGAAGTAAAGATTAATTCATTGAATTTTGAGGATATGAGTGTCACTTACATGCTCTTAATTTTATGAATTCATTCTTTATTGAACCAGTTTCAGAATTATGTTGTCTGTAATAATCCAAATGTATTGGCTGGAAAAGGATGTCAGTCCTTTTTACATAAAGACTTTTCACAGAGACACAATAATGTAAATTTTTAAACTTGAACATTTTTTAAACTTCATCATACATTTCAAATAGCTTAAAGATCAGAATACTGATAATCCTGAACTAATAAGTGATAAGCATTTACATATTCTGTACAGAAAAGAAATAGATAATTCCACTCATTCTTTATTATATAAAGTACCTTTGAATTATAAAATATATTTCTTAAGAGTTGTACATAGCTTGTAATAAAAAAATTAATAAATGCACAAAAGCATTTGTGACTGAATAAAAACAAAAATGTAATAATAAGCTTTTCGATTTCTTTTACACGTAAAATTTTAATGCGCTAATGATTAATCTAAAGTGCAATAAAATTAATGAGTATCTAAAATGTATAATGATTTTTTATCAAAGTAATCGTAGTTAAAAAGTACATGGAGTTAAGACGTTATGCCAGAAGCATGTGTTTCAGCATGAGGCAAAAAGTATTGTAAATAATAGATTCAGCTTTTACCTAAACATACTGTTTAACAAAATGCGTAAAAGAAATTATTTCAAATGAATATTTGTATGATGCGCTATGCATTCTCGGCACAACCGTTTAAATTCATGTTTTCGTCTGTAAAAATTACAATGTTCATCACTTTAGAGAGAAGAGAAAAATTAATTCGAACGTTTAATTAGATAATTCTAAATGTAGTTAGATACTTTATAAAACTAGAACAATATGAAGTTGCATATTTGATCTTACAATTTGTAGCAATCATTAAAACCAAATATAAAAGACGCGAAAAATGAAGTTGTGCCGGGAAGGTACAGACACGCAGAACCTCGTATTCCATTGGCTTAACCAAGTCTATAATGCAGAGTCCTTAAATGCTTTACTTTTGTTATATCGACTTATCCAAAAGACAATTGCACGATCTGGCGAACGTTGGTTCAAGCTACCTTCGCTTGCCTCAATTCGAGTGCGTCCCGCCTCCGGAGAGGTCCAGGCTAAAAAAATAGTTGAAAAATGACAAGGGACGAGCTTCGGCTTTGTTTAGTATACCAGGAAAACGA
The DNA here is from genome assembly GCA_900480045.1 of Eurytoma adleriae. Lineage (NCBI taxonomy): Eukaryota > Metazoa > Arthropoda > Insecta > Hymenoptera > Eurytomidae > Eurytoma > Eurytoma adleriae. The sequence continues at coordinate 53,601 of UXGC01000464.1, forward strand.
CGTAAAAAAAAGACATGGCCACCGCCTCGCTCGGCAAGGGCACGCGCAAGACGTACAGCTTCGAGGAGCGCGAGATCCTGGTGAACCTGATCTACAAGTACCTGAGCGGCGGCGATGAGGAGAAGGGCTGCGAGGCGGCCAGCGGCACTGGCGGCAGCAAGCGCAAGTCCGTCTGGTCCCAGCTGACCGAGGAGTACAACGCGCTCGTCGGCCCCGAGAACTCGCGCTCCTCCATCCAGCTGAGGCGCTGCTGGGAGAACATGAAGGCCAACAAGAAGAACCGCGACGACAAGAGGTACGCGCGAGCTTCGCGGAATCCGCGCCGATGCTTCGGGGAAGAAATAAAAAATCGCGGCGGCGCACACGATCTTTTTTTGTCGCGGTTTTTGTTTCGGGAGGGAAGTAAGAGGGGACCGATTCAATTATTTTTTCGGCGAAATCGCTTTTTTTACAGGTTCGTGGAGAAGGGCATGCCGGAAAATCTGCAGCCCCCGGCGAGCTCGATCGGCCTGCCGCCGAACGTCGTCTTTCAGCCCAAGGAGTCCGAGCCGTTCACTTTCGAGGGAGTCATGCCCGCCGTGGTGCACGAGGCGGAGCCTAAGAAAGATGAAGGTCGGTCTACTGTTTATTTATTTAATTCTTGTTTTTGTTTCTTAAATATTTTTTATTTGCATATTTATATTTCTTTTTTATTTAATATGAAAAGTAACAAATTCAAATTTATAATCGCACAAGTGAGTAACGTGTATTAATAGTAGTATACCCTTTAAATATGAAAAAGTGAAGGGTCATTTATTCAGTGTTAAAAGTTTCATTTAATTTTCATTTTAGTATTAGTAAAGTTAATTTTCAATTTTTTGTACAGTGGATTGATCAAAACATGAAAATGAATGGTAATTAAAACTTTCTCTAATCGTCATTGAACAAATATAAAAAAAATGTTTTTCATTTTTCATCCTACATAAAGTTGAATAATCAAGATTTCACTCATATAAGTAAATAATCAATTATTTAAAATGAAATATTTTCCAATTGTTGTTAATACTACTTAATCGAAAGTTTTTTTTATATAGAACAAGTGATTATTCACTTATTCAACTGAAATTTTACTTATTCGACTTCAGGCGGTCCGAGAAAATCCTAACCAGTAATTAAATAATTTTTTATTCAGAATAATCAACCATTCACTTGTCACATGTTTTTGGTACACAGACAGTAAATGCTCGATTTACTTGCAGAGGGTAGCGGCGACCAGGGCGACGAGGAGCAGGCGAACGACGCGGACTCGGGCTCGATGGACGAGCTGGGCTTCGAGGCGGACGAGGTGCCCGCTAAGCGGCTGAAACGGAAGTCATCCGCGGGGGCGTCGCCCTCGCCACCCCGGCGGCAGGCGAAGCAGAGGACCCCCAAGTCCGCCCGGCTGCAGAAGAACGGCGAGCTCTACGTGTTCGCCATCTCGGAGGCGCAGCTGAAGCTCGACACGGCGGCCATCCTCAAGGAGGAGGCGAAGCTCAAGCTCGAGGAGGCGGAGTACAGGAAGGAGGAGGCCAGGATGCGCATGATATGCGCCACCTACAAGCTGCAGAAGCTCAGGGAGGAGTGCGAGGACGCCGTCGAGGAGATCGACGCGGAGAAGTAAAAGCTCGTGTCGTCAGGCTCATGGTAGAGCTTTCATTGGAGCTTTCTTCGTTCGTTCGATTCGTTGGGACTAAAAGGAGGGCTTAGTATCTAAGTTTGCTCGGTGCTTGTAGCGAGTGTTGGATGCAGTCGAGGCTGAAGCGATTGATGGAGAGTAACTTTAGCGCTTACTCTTTTTTCATGGACTTGCGTGGATAGTCTTAAAATTATATTAGATTTATTACATTATAAAATTGTTTACAATTTACAAATATGCGGCTGGCAGTTATTGTACCGACGTGCGCTCCATCGTCTAGTGTCATTGTAACAATAAACTTAAATTACGTACCGTTTAATTTATTATTTAAATGCAACAAGATTCGATTAAACATTTATCTTAGAGGCTAGAGGTTGATGCATAAAAATTCTAGTGACGCGACCGCTTTTCTTTTTTTTGGTTATTTTAGAACAATTTATAGTAACCGCGGGTGCTCTAAGTACGAAGACGGAGAAAAATACTTTATTAAAAACTGTAATAGTTAATTTTAGTTTCCTCACATACTAACGCTGTTGGATCAGTTGCAATAGTTTCTTGAAAAATTTACCTAAACTGTAGTAAAATTTGTTAGCTTTCCAGTAAATTTGGAATTAAAAAAAGTGTAGTAAATTTTACAAGAAACTATTTCGATTTATCGAATAATGTTATTATGTGAAAACATTAAAACTGACTTAGGTATTGCAACTTTTAGTAAAGCTTTTCTTTCCGTGTACAAAAAAAAATAAGCTCGAAGATTTCCGCGCAAGTGTACGAAATCAATCCGTTCATTGCGTCCGTGAAAATCCCTCCTTCGATAAAAAGAGAAGACAATAATAAAAAAGAAACGAGAACAAATGCGAAAGTAATACTGGTTAGTCTGCAGAGAATCGCTTAAGATGCCGAGGACAATCGAGGGGGCCGCGTCACATGAGGTGGAAGTTGTCGTCCTGGGAGCTCTTGGAGCCGCAGCGCGCGACCTCGAACAGCGAGGGATCCGTGTAGATGGGCTCGCTGGGGTCGTAGTTCGTCCGGTGGGCGGCCCCGGCGACTCCGGCCAGCGTCGTCACCGAGGCGGCGGTGCGCTGGCTGATCACGTGGCTCAGCGAGCGGGCGATCGGCCTAGAAGTAGAAATCGAATTGGCTGGATTAAACGACGGGTGACCGTGGTGTTCCGGGGCGGGCGAGGCGCGAGGGGGGGTGATACTTACGAGGAGCGGCTGGGACTCTGGAGGCCCGAGCGCAGGAAGGAGAAGTTGTTGGCGCGCGTGCTGTAGCTGTCCTCGGAGCCGGCGGCGCTCGGGCTCGATAGCCGGTCCGCCCTGCGGTTCTTCACGACCACCGAGTACACGTATTTCCTGCGAAGAGCATTTGATTTTGTAACGAGCTTAAAGTGGATTGTTGCGATTGTGCAGTCTTAAAAATTAATTTCACTTCAAAATCGCTTTGTTTTAAGTTGTTGGAAATTATTTTGCAAGTTTGTATGTAATGTATACGAAATTAATGATCAATTAATGATCAATATGTACGAAATTAATGACTGATGTTTAAATGAACAATTAAGCCTATGCCTACAATCAAAGTTATGAACAAGTTTCTATATTTAATAAATTTTTCTTTGATTAGAATATTATACATTTTAAAGGGAAATATTAAAACTGTAGAAAAGAGCGAAAAAATTTTCCTATTAAAACGTTTAAATTGTTCATATATCAATATCGATCATTATCAATTGATTTTACATAGCAATATGTAAAAAATTCGAATAACTTTATAACACGAACTTATGTTTTTAACTGTACATTTTCATTTGATTGTTGAGATCTGTATTTGTTACCTGTAGATTAGTATCGTTAGGAGTACAATAGAGGCTAAAAGTACAACGAGGACTACTACGGCTGTCATGAGACCGTAGTACTCGTTCGGGGTTATGCAGACGGTGTCTACAACTGGAGCAACTCTCTTCTCGGCAACGGTATTGTCTTCCTCCTGTGCCATGTCGTATCTCGAATCGAACACCTAAACATTTAACGTAAATACATGATTTACTTGTACATCAACTTCGTACCGTTTGAATGTAATCGTCGCGATACTGACCTCGATCATTTCACGAACAAATTCCTCCTCGCCCTCGGGGGCATCCTTGACCTCTGCACTGGTACCGTTGACATTGGCTTCGGGTAACTCTGTGGTGCTGGTCGAATTGGAATTGTCCTCGTCTATCTCCGTCTCGTTGCTCACGGACCTACGTTTTCGCCCGTAGGACGGCTCGCTTCTGCCGGCGCTGGACGAGCAGAAGGCTGGCTGGCAGCCGTCCCTGCACGTCCTGACGGTCGCCTCGAACACCAGGAAGTTCGACTCGGGTATCTTGAAGGCGTTAAAGCGGGCTTCCAGACTGTCACCGTCTCGCAACTTGTCCAGACCAGGGAAGACGTAGTTATCCACTGGACACCTGAAGAAGAATTGAAGGGATATTACTCGGTTGAATATTTTTTAAAATAAGAAATGCGAAGCTATTGTAACAGTGAGGAGGGTGCGTACCCGTATCTGTCGATAAGTTGCACGCTTTTACCCGAGTATGGATCTCTGGCGACAACGTTTGTAGCGAAGATGTCGGTTGCATAGTTGTACCTGCAAAATAATAGATGATGATAGTAAAGTAATTGAAGCTAATCAAGTTATACTTGAATAAAAAGTAATTGTTAAAAGATACTTTACCCGTCTTGTGCTTCCAGTCTGAAGGTGAGAGGATCACCCACGGCGATCGTGGTGGTCGGTCTTCCTTGATAAAGAATGAGTAGACGTACCCGTGAGTTCAAGGTGTTCTCAGCAGGTAGGTACTCGATGGGAATTGGCGAACCGGATCTGCTGAAATATCAAAATATTTGCACAATAAGACGTGTGCACTACGAGCAAAGGAGTACCAGACGATGTTAGAAGAATTTTTTATTAGACATACCCGGCTCCAATGTATCCGGAAGTTACGACTGTTTCATCGGGACCTCGGAACAAGCACGTCAAGTTGAAGCGCTTGTCTCTTCCGGTTTGCACGTAATTGGAGAACTGCACTACTACGATATTCGTGATCGTGTCTCCGTACTGCAAGTGTTATCATTTGATAAAGGTACATGTCTTTAGATGAAAATTTATTGTGCATTTTTGACAAATAAATGATTGTCTTACTCTTTGGGTTCCGCATTCTGGGTAGCCTTGAGCTCCGCTTATTCTTAAAACATTGACGGTACCGCCGCTGCCGCGGAAGAAGCATCGATCGTAGTAGCCGTAGGTGTAAATCCTACCGATAAATCCTTCCGGGGTACGCAGTGTGAATTCCATTCCGTCTTCGTTACAGACTTGGCTCACTGGAAGCATACCAAGTATGATATAGATTTATGTAGGTAAAAAGATTGTTAATCAAATTTACATTGACAATATTATATAATTGTTCCTGTAACGCTTCTTAAATTTTAATCTTCTTTTTAAATGATGTCAATGAAATAACATTAATATTCATTTTGCACAAACATTGTTTACTTTGACGTTACCCTTGACCCGATATATTGCTAATCGTGTGTGGGACTTTAAAAAATTATTAACAAAATATTTCAGTTGGAAAATTAAATTTTACGATGCAATAATACAAGTAACTTTTCAATAAGCAAACAAATAGAATCCTCCCCACGATAAATAAGTAAACTTATAATTCTCACCATCAAGACACTCGTCAACGTCCTGTCTGCCGTTATTCCTCTCGTAAAAGTCGTACTCCGATCCCGTGTCGTAGTAAATCGGATTGCCCATGTCCATGTCCCTGGAGTCCCTGTCGCTGAGCTCGCAGTTGTCGCGCTCGGCGCCGTAGACCGAGCCGTACGGCCTGTAGTTGAACGAGCGGCACACGAAGTCCCGGGCGGTGGTGCACTCGCGCTCGCACTGGTCCAGGCTCGAGGCCGTGGTGTAGCGGCGCACGAAGGGCTTGCGCACCCGGGTGCCCGTGCCCACCTGCCGGAAGTTCTCCTGCTCGTCGCAGCGCGAGAGGAGGGGCGGCCGGCCGATTATGGGCCCGCCCGAGGTGCTGAAGGGCGGCCGCTGGTGGTAGACGCCGCCCTCGCCGATGTAGCCGCCGCCGACGATGCCGCCGTCGTCGTACCCCGAGCCCAGGCTGTTGCCGCCGCCGAGTGGCGGGCCCCCGCTGCTGCCGCCCACGATCGGCCGAGGGTAGCCGTGGATCGGACGATCGCCGTACTCCTTCGCCGGGTAGCCGGGGTACCTGTCGTTATGAGCGCTTCGCGTTACACACGGTGAGGCAAGTTTAGTTTATGTTAATAGTGAACTTTTAACGATTTCTTTGCGTTTATAGTATAAAATTGAGTATTATGTGGTTGCTCTTATTTTAGAGTTTGTTCTAAATTTGTTGCAATGAGATTCCACTGAGTTTGAATCTGTTAACTATATATAAGGAAGAGCGGAGGGTAATAAGACAGCAAGGGCAAATTGCAATGAATCGACCGTTCACCTAGTGTCTTAAATATGATCTTCAAGATGATTTAAGTAAAAAAACCTTTAAAAATACTAAAAATAAATGAAATGCACTCTAATAATTCATTATTAGTAGTGCACATTTAGAGCGACTTTTTGTTTCTTCAAGTTTAGAAAGTAAGGGCTGATATTTAGGGTGTAGATAAAAAAAAAATTTATCTCGTCATAATATATTCGCTCACCTGTCCGAGTACGGATATCCATCCTTTTCGGGGTACTTATCGTAGACAGGATACCTGTTACCATCGAGTGCCCCGGGGAATCGGTCCGGCGGATCCTCGGGTAGCGGGAATCGATCGAGCGGCGGCGCGGGTGGCGGAGGCGGCTGCGGGAATCTGTCGTTCGCAGGTGGGAATCCGGTGGAGCCGACGGGGTACCTCGCGGGCCCGGGATAGGCCGCCGGCCGATCGACGGAGGAGATGACGGGGTACTTGTGAATGACGCCGGGGAATCGACTGCCGCCCGTCGGCCTGAGCGGCGGCAGCGGCGGTCGACTCGGCGGGTACCGACTGCCCAGTGGCCGCGGAGGCGGCGGGTATCGATCCGCGTTGGTGGGGTAGCGGTCGCCGATAGGGTAGCGATCGTCCATGGGGTAGCGGTCGCCGCTGGGGTAGTGGTCCATCGGGTAGCGATTGATGAAGCCGTAGCGGTCGTCCGGGTAGCGCTCGCCCGGCATCGGGAACCGATCCGGGTAGTACGGGGGACGACTGGGCGGGTATCGCTCGTTGCTCGGCAGGTAGTGCGACGGGAAGCGGTTGCCCTGGTACGGTGGTCTCTCCGGACGTTCCTTAACCGGGCCGGGGTACTCTTCTGGATGGCCTTTTTAGTTGAAAATTTTTTTAGTTTCTACGTTACGCTTTCGAGACTGTAACGACATTTTGAGAGTCAATTAATTACCTGGTTTGCCTAAAAATGGTCTACCGTATTGAGTATCTTGACCTACAGGATCAGGCCTGTAAACTGGGCTTCCATCTGCGTCTAGATATTGATCTGTAGAAGAATACAGTAAAGAATCGATAAAAACTAAAGGATACCTAATCATAAAAAAATCTAAAGGATTAGCATCCCCTTTAGTTCTCTCGATTTTATATAAGAACTGATTAAGAATTAGCAACCGTTCCCTCGATTTCAAGTTCGAGATTGAATTCACCATATAGAGAACGTAGACTACATACATTTATAGAGTACATTTCTAAATGATTGAATAAAATTAATAAAAATTAATAATTTAATTAATAACAATTAAAGCTCTTTAAAGATATCCCAATAAAATAATATTAATTACTCCACTATGCACTACGTGGGGTATTAATGAAGCTTTCGTATAAAATTCTTGCAGATAGACGAAACCCCGTAAAATAGTAAAATAAATAAACAAATAATTAAATATCGCACTGAGTGCACAAAGATTACGATGCCCAACTTACGCATGAGATTCTCATAGTAATCATAGTCGGCGTCGTAAACGAGTCGCCGGCCGTCCTTCTGATTGAAGCTGCTCATTTTGCAGATGCGATACTGCTCGGAGTAAACGGCGCTCCGGCACTGGAAGCTCGTCTGCCTGAGGCACTCGTCGAGGCACTCGCTGAGGCTGCGCCCGGTGATCTCCGAGGGGAACTCGCCGCCCAGGCGCGAATTCCTAAATCTTTGGAAGGCCGTGTCCGGCCGTCGGCCGTCCGCGTACAGATGGTGCGACGACAAGCTATTGTCCGCGTACTCGGAGCCTCGTGCTGGGGACGGATCTACGTTTCGTAAGCGGGCTTTGTTACGCTCGGCTCGGCTATGTACATCTCGTTCAAAAAAAAAAGAAAATCTTTTTTCTCATGTTATCGCGCCACTGATAACGAGCCGGCTTATTACGGTTTTCACCCTCGGCGCCTCTCTTCGTCTCTCTAACTACGTGTGCGCACTTTGCTCTCCGTGCCAATTCCATCGGGTCGCCGGTGTGGAAGCGCGATGGTGAGATAGCGGCGCGGGGGATATAATGGGCCCGTCCGACGTGAAATTGTTTCGAGCTGCGGGTGCATCCTCCTCTCTGGGTGGCGAAACTGCCGCGGGTGCAAGTGCGAGGTGTATCGGGGACGCGCGACGGAATATCGCCGGATCCGGGTGGACGGGGAGCCGCGTATACGCGCGAAAGCGGCCTGATTGCCTTTCGGGATGACGAAACCAGGCTGTGACGGTGCGCTGCTCATTGTTGCCGCGGAATCGGGATTCGTAAATAACGAGGGAGTGCAGGAAGCGGGTCATTTTGCTGTATAACGCTTTTAAATTAAAAGTGGCACGGCGATTTGCGCCAAAGGCGTGCGATTGTTGAGGGAGGAAAAATGAAGTGCGGCCGTGAGTGATAGGCTAAAGCGAGGAGATGACCGTGGAAGTGATTCTTTGGTCTAAATTATTGAACACGTGTCTCAGGATTTTTTTAATAAAGCATAGTAACGCTAATAGATATTTTTAAAAAATCTAGGTAAAATATGCGTTTGAGAAAATGTTAATAACTAAAAAAAAATCCGAGCCACGTGTCCATTATTTTGGACCAAATAATTATTATACACGCAGTTTGAGCGAAATCCAAAACCCTCAACCTTATACTGGTCTTGTGAGTATGAGAGAGTGGAGGGGACTTACGATTGTCGAGGCAGAACAGCTCGTAAAAGTGATAGCCGGGGTTGTTGCTCGCGCCGATATCGTCGCGCTGGGAGACGGAGTCCTCCTCCGAGATGACGCACTGACGGGTCTGCTCGTCGTACTCGACGCTGCGGCAGAAATACTTTTCCGCGCGCAAACATAGAGCCTGGCACTCGTCGAGGGTCAGATTCGTGTAGATGTCCACTTCAAAGGGACCGCGCAGACGTTTGTTCTCCTCCTTTATGAACACCGCCAGTCCGTCGCAACGATGCTCCGCTACGAAGACAAATATTTTCCCCTTTATTGTTTTCTCCCTCTTATTGTGTCATGCATCGATCAGTAATTTTATATTGCTTTTTGCGTTTTTTTTTATAAAGTGCTACTTTAAAATATTTGTAATGCTTAAAAGAAAGTCATGTAAAAATATTCTTTTCATTCAATATATTTAAAAGTTTAAATAGTTAAAAGCTTCTTATCTGGATAATTTTAGAATTAAATGTTTAGAATTAGAACATTTAGAATTAAATAGATGTATCCAGTGATTTTTTTTCGAAATTAAATTACTTTGTAACACTACATTTATATGTAATAATACCGTTTAAACAAGTATTTTCCAGATATTCTGAATTGGCATTATCTTCCAAAAGCTCCGGAAAGGTCCTCCTAGTGTAGCGACTAAGCGTGCAGCTTCGCGTAGTGACATCGTAAGTTGCTGATCGGCACATAAAGATTTCTTCATTGAGGCACCTAAGAACGTATAAAAAAGTCACGTATTTATTCACCACCACAAAAGACTGGAAAAAAAGTCATTTAATTGCAAATGAACCGAGGTATTACTCAACTTGGAATTTGAATAAGCAGTGCACTAAATTGAACTGGAAAAATGCATTGCTTCCGAAACCACTAAATCCGTAATTAAATTTATTGCAGACGTGACTAGGCGTTTTAGGAATTTGACATTAAACTTTAACTCCCACGCTCGGGCAAACCGTATCACGTCGCTCCGAAACGATACGATCTCGATCTCATAGATATTTACGAAGATAAGCTATACTTCCCCCGGCCGGGAAATGCATTGTTGAGAAAAAAAGGCAGAAAAAAGGGGATAAAAAGCACCGCGCTATTTCTCACCTATCCTCGCACTCGGTGCGATTGCCGGCGGTCACTTCCTTCATGTCGCTCGCCGGCAGCTTCAGCTTCTTCCGCGAGTGCCTCTCGAACACGTACCTTCGATTCGGGCATTCCCGCTCGATGCGGCTCGCTGAAACACACACGCGACGCATGCGTAAATCATTACTCTCTCTTGAAAAAAATCATCTCAATTACGAAAGAAATGGAGTCTTCTTTTCCTCCTCGTCGAGATAATTGAGCGCTTCGCAATGTCGTCGATGAAAAAAAAAGAGTGCGTTACAGCCGTATGCGCCTCGGTCAAATTCCCTAAGTCGCGGGGCCTCTAAGCCCAGGCGCCGGTGCGTGACGATCGCGTGCGCCTTTTACCTGTTAGAGCGCGAGCGCGCTGTCACACTCCGTTCGCGCCGATGAACACCCTCGAATATCATTGTTAGTGCCCTTTGTTCGCGCATTGTCATTCAAACGAGCCCCGATCTCTCGACCGAATTAAAAAAAAAAGGAGAGAGAAAAAGACAGAGAGATACGTATATATACCTAAATGTACAGACGCGGAGGGGAGGATCGCGCTAGGCAATAGAGGAGGCTAGACGTAACGCGGAGCATCGTTACCTCATCGGCCAAAAATCCGGCGATATGGCTAATTCCGCGCTTGCAAAAGAGGAGGCGGTCGAAGGTCGAGCATTAAAATATCGTTACAGTACAGGTGCTACCGGTACACCTCCCTCCCTCGTTCGCTTCTCTTTCGATCGCGGATTAGCGCCCGTGCCTCCTCGGCGTAACAATGGGCACGGGATTCTCGGGGGGAGGAGACGCGCGTAATTTCCAGATGAACTTGAGACGGTTAATAAACGAGCGCGTAATCGTGACGCAAGCGATGCCCATTGGGTAAACGCCCTAATGACCAATACTAATGTCTTACCCGCGCCCTTACGTCACTCGATGCGGTCACGCACATATAAGTATGGTAATTCGATTCTCAAAAAAAGAAGCCCGTGAGACCTACTTTGTCGGAGAAAAACAATAAACGCCCGCCTCGACCCATTGTCCTACTAAACCCCGAAATATGAATATGATTATAAGCTGCTTGATCCACGCGCGGCGTCGAAGTACGAATTTATTGTTCCGACCCGAAGCGAACGATTTAATCATTATCATCCTCGGAGTAAAGAAGATTCTTTACGCGATTCAAATGCGAAAAATCTCACGGCGATTAGTTAAAAAAAAAAGGTACTTGAAGTATCTTCGAGTTTAGTTAAATTATCACCGCTGGAAAATTTGCCGGAATGTTGACTTACAGGTGAGGCAGACTTCGGTGAAGTGGACGCTGTTGGGCACCATCATGAGGTTGCCGATGCCTTCCGGCTGGGCCTGCTCGGCGCTCAGGTAGCAGGTGCTCTCCTCGTACTCGGCCGCGGCGCTGTACGAGGGTATCCTGCTGCCCGGTTGGAAGTCGAAGCTCGAGCAGGCGCGCACCAGGTTGTTGGTGGCCGTGCGGTCCCGCAGGCACAGCTCCTGGCACTTCTCGAGCACGCGGAACGGCGGCGCCGAGTCCCTCACCTTGAATGGTGGTTCGGATTTTTTTTATTTGGTCAATTCTTTCGACAGTTGATTAATTTGATCGTAACCATTAAAGGACCGGGATTTTAGATATTTTTATAAAACGCATTAATAAATTTGTATTAGTGGAACGTGCTCCAATAAATGTTGATTAGTAGAGGACATTCCACTCATTTTTAATGCGTTTTACTAATTTTTCGTCACTTTTTATTTAATTGAACTTAGAGGGAACGTATTTTATATTCTGGATCGATCGTAAGTATACAGGATGGATCATAGGTCGCACCACTATAGTGCCTTTCCGGTCCTCTAAAGGTTACAAAAAAACAGAAAATGAACTGATAGGTACCACTTCATCGTCGAAGCCTTGCAATTGTTGGTCCGGTAACCTTTCGTAGACCACCCTACCGGCTCCACCATTACACGTCGTTTGAGCTGGTGGAAGGATTTTTTTTAATAATTTAAATATTAATGAAATTCGAAGCTTATAATTTATATCGGATTTTATTACTCACCGTTGACGAGCATCTTCAACACCGTGAGAACAGTTATAGCTTGAACCATGCTGAACATATTATGATTCCTTCTCATTTTGAATTCTGATAACAGGTACTATCAAGTAGTCATGTCACTCGCACTGGGACTGTAACAATTTTTAAAAGATTAATTACTCAGTTAATAATCAATTTACCAATTAATTGATTAATTAATTAATTGATTATGAATCTTCTAATGCGTTACTGTATAAGCACATTGCAACCCCTTTTTATTAGTAATTTCCTAAACACACGCACATACACTGACATTTGTACAAGTATAATTGTACTAACTACTTCGTACTATTATTTTAAATAATTACACAAATACTAGTGCAAAGGACACTCGTTAATGAATGCTTACCATAACATAAAGAACTTTAGAAAAATGAACAAAAATTGTCGCGACATTTTGTACAACCGTAATTATCTCTTATCAAAAAAAAATGTCAGAAAAAAAAACAATATTTCACTTCTAAACGGGCAATTTTTTGCGCAACGAGTTTGAAACCAAAGTGGACGGCTCGAGCGCGCGCGCTTATAACGACGTTCACCGAACCGATTTCAACGCGGACTGCGCGTGAATTGAAGGGAGTTTGGCCGGCGCACCGGCAAAGTCAAAATGCGTGACAGCTATTCGACGTGTCCCCATCTGATGTCACGGATTAATATAAAAAGGAAAGAAAAAAAAATAGCGCGAAGCTTCCGCACCTACGCATAATGAACCTACAGTTTCACGGTGACTCGGGAGTTTCTCTTTTTAACTGTGTATCGGACCTCGATCGATTTGTGCACTTGTCTATTGTCTATAAAAAAAATCAATTTCCTTCTTTGAATATTTAGGCAGTGCCGAAAATTTAGCTGCATGTGCTTCTAAGCACTGGTTTTTTTTGTATTTATGAATCTTTTAATTTTAGTGAAATTGTATAAGGACTGAAAAAAGGTAAAGTAATTTTTTGCGAGGACAAAAATTAGAATAATAGAGAACATCCACGTCAAGAATGGTTAAACTGCGAATGTGTTTAACGTAAATACTTCCGTGCAAATTATAGCAATATCATGTCAGAATATAGTGTGACATAAAAAGAGTTGAATTATAATTCTGATTTAAAAAAAATTCAATTTTTTTTTTAATTGTCTTAATAATCTTGTAATTGGATTCAATTTGATTCAGAAAATTTAAGCTTCTACATTTTTAATTATTTCACAAAATATTATTATTAATTGAATAATAATTATTTTACTTTATATAATTATATAAATTTGTATATGTTCAAGTTATACATGGTATTAGGTAACTTATTTTAAGTGTTCACTTCATCCTCTATCATGCTGCAAACCTGAAACTATTGTTAACATAGTTGGGTGTCCTGCAAGTGTATAAAGTTGGTCTAAAATTGGTGCTTTGAGATCGCTTTGAGACTAACTTTAACAATTCTATATTCCGCAATGAGTGAAGAAGCAATTATCAATGTTAGTTCAATTTAGCGCAATTTCGGTACTGGACGGTTAATTTTCCTCTGTTCATGCAATTAAAGGAAATTGGCGATTAAACTCCAGAACATTATTGTAAACTACAGGTGACAATTTTCAGAGTAATGGAACACACAAAGTTCCATATTAAATTTTAGTATCATAATAAATCTACTTTGTAATTAATAATTTAATTAATAATTTAAATTTACACATCCATTCTTAAAGATTTTTTGACGAACAAACAAAATTTAAATCTCAATTTAATTATATAATAGTTACTTATTAATTAATTTTTAATGTTTATAATATTATATAGATTTTGATAAATAATAAACGAAAGAATAATTAATTACTAAAAAAATAACTGATAATTAAAAAATCTATCTAATACATTGCTAAAAAGAAAAATCGCCCTAAAGCTCTAACACCTCGTCGTCGATTGAAAGCCCCGCAGGGCCCCGCAAAAACTAACCACCGCAACGCCGCGCGCGCTTCATCCACTCGTGTCCCGCGTCCACTCCGGTCCGATCGCGCCGCGCGAATCGGTCGCGTGAATCTGGCCTATACCGCGCGCGCGATAACCACCTCTCCAGATAATAGATCCCCCATAGAGGCCCCGTGCCCTCTCTCCCGCTCTCTGGGAAGTTGGAACTACGCTCCGCTGCCCCGGCGGGTGGACACGCACACCGCGAGCGCCTCGCACACCGGAATGGGGCAGCGAGCGGTTCAGGGTGAGCGCCCGGTAGGAATCTCGCGCGGGAGCTTTTCATGCGCGCGCCGCACAATGGCCCGGCCGCGCGCGACGGAATTAGTGCGCGCGCCCGATGAAAAATCAGCGCCGAGAGTAGGGAGGAAGGATCGCCGGACGCGCGGGCCGCGCACACGTCATCGGGAGCAAGGATTCGCCAGACGATGGATTTCGGCGATAGCGGCGAGCGCTCGTTGCGAAAGTTCGTCGGGTTGATGGGCTTCTCTTGTTTTTTTTCTCCCTCTCTTCGTTTTTTTTTTGTACCTTTTTCGTTATTTCCAGCGGTTTTTTTTTCAGCGAGCACAAAGAGACGCGGTGATCCTTTTATTGGCGCCTTTGTTCCGACGGATTTATCCGGCGCGCGCGCGCGTGTCCGCGTTACGCGCGGTTTTTTAAAGGGATTACGCGATCGCCGGGTAGGCTTGTGTAATTTCGAGCGCGCATATCGTTAAGTTCGGATGGCTCGTTTCGGTAGCCTTTCGGAGGATGTTGAGCAAGATCGTTAGTCGAGCTTATCGCCAAGGTTAAGTGGAACATTAATTATGCACTCGGGGTATCAATTACAATTCGCAATGGGGTTTTAGCAACTATTATCCTTGTTTGCGAACAGAAAGCATTCGCGAATCCAAAGCTATCCGAATTTGAGTGAAAAGTGATACTAACGAGTTTAGAGTGGCTTAATTTTTTAAAAATGAGTGAATAATCAGTGATTTTTCAAATTACTTTTATTTTTTCCATCATGGGAGAATTCTGCTATTACTTATGTATTAGTCAGAAAATTAAAAATGCTAATGTAGTCCAATATATGGTTAATTTTCTACCAAAGGCAAGTGAATACTTTTAATTTCTTTTATCAAAACAAATATTTATAATTATGATTACTAATTTTTCATTGTAAGTAATTCACTGAATGTTAATTTTTCATTTCCATGGATTTTGCAGCTGTGATAAATTTTTAAGGATAGGTGCAGTATACCGGGAAATGGGAGTGCAAGCATACAGGTAAGCGACAGTACAGTAGAGAATTGAGGAGAAAGAGTCAATTGACCATAGCTTTCCCATTTCTATCAATAGATAGAGGTTTGAAAGGGCTTGAAATGAAATGCAAAGCATGCACTACTTAACGCAGTTCAAATGAATAGATTCCCACGCTGGTGTGGGTGGTCACTAATTTATACGGGGTTGAACTTCAAACTTTAAAGTGAGCTAAATTATCAAAACCACATTGTTTTACGAAGTGTAACGTTGCGAACTCGTGCTAAATTTTGATAATTTAGCCGTGAATCAGAAAATAATTTTTAATTAAAAAAAAAGTTCAATTTTTTTAAAGAAAACTGTAATAATATTATAGTATTCGACCTTATTTTCTAATATAAAGATGATAATTGCCTTAATCCGGTATTCTAATCGCTGCATGAAGTTAAATTGAATTTCAAATCAATTTAATTCAATCATCGATTGAATTTTTCTCGTAAACGTTAATTTTATTAAATAAATCGAGTAGGTTCTTAATATAAAAATGTCCCTGTTCGTTCGTCTGCCAATCACTAGTAGAATAAAAATTAAAACGTTACTTTTTTAAATTAAGGAATGGCAACGATTAAAATAAAAAAAGTCATAACTCCCAAAGATGCAAATAAAAAATGAAGAATTAAGCTTAACTTACTTGTCGCACGAGCTCCTGCCCGCTTTCGGCCAACGGCGAGTGCTCGATGAGGCGTCGCGCGTGCCGGACGGGTCTCTCATGAATGGACCGTCGATCTGGCCGATCTCGCAGCACACTCCTCAGCCGTAATCCCGTCGCTCGCGACCCCCGGTATCAGCCTCTCGATGCAACCAGCTCGCAGTCTTCCCCAAAGTCCCAGTGTGTACCAGCGCTCCCGAATCGTGTCCCGCGCGGCTCTACAGATCCGCGGGCGCGTGCGCGCGTATAGGTGTCAATGGTTCGTACCGCCCAGCTCGCGCGGCACCCGTAATCAGACTGAGGTCCGAAATCGCGCGAACGAAATAACAGGGCTCGGGGCGTCGAAGGCGTCGGAGCTTGCGGGGGGCCTCCTCCCCTTCCCCCCATACGCGCGTCCCAACCACCTCTTGCATTTGTGTACAAATATACGCGCGCACCGGCGTGTGCGTTCGGGGGCCGCGGCAGGTGTCGCGGTGGGGTCTGGCCTTGCGCTCCGGAAGTGGCTCGCGCGGCGCGCGCTCATGGTGCTCGGTTTCCGCGCGGCCGACATCCGGGAAAACGCGCGCGACTGACCGCGGCCCTGCCTCCTCCGTCCGGGCGCTCGCGCATCATCGCGGGCGCCGCGGAAGCATGGATTAGAGATTTTTTGTCGGGGATAGATGCGCGCGCGGGTCAAGGAGGACACCGGAGGTGTCGCGCGCTTATTGTTTCAATGTGCCCGCGCGGAGTATGACGGGTTTCGAGCTATTGTCCGGCTGGTTTTCGGCGAGTGCCGTTATACGCGCGACACCGGTATACTGCATGCGCGCGCGGACACGAGGAAGTGCACGCAGGCCGCGGGGCGCGATCATGCGTTGAGGATGCCCGATCGGGATGATTGATTTCGAGCTGTGGGAATCGCGTTCTGAGCATTGTGCGAGCGAGCCCTGAGAGCGACGCGTGCGCGAACATGCTTCCTGGTTCGATTTATGCGCGGGGGTGCGATGGCACTCGGAAATGTCACCGTTAGCCAAATTAAATGTCGGGTTTCGCATCAATTGTGCTAATTCAATTTCGGTTGATGTGATAGAATTCGATAATTTATTTCGGGTTTACTTGAATACCTGGAGGCGTATTGATTTATTATCGGTCGATGTCTCGAACCTATCCTATATATATACAAAGTACACACGGCAGAGGTCTGCTTTGCAGCTTTAACTGAGTACATTGATAAAAGTAGATATCCGATGTAGTTCGTCACTCATTGATCGCTTATAAAACCAAACTGTTTGATTTTTTTGTATATGTATATCTTCTTTTAAAAGGGTGAGATATGAATTAAAATTTTACTCTTACATTCACTCTCAAAGGGGCAAAATAGGGTAAAACTGATTTTATGTTTTTCTTGACAATTTCAGAATTTCGAAACGCATAAACAATGATTACGTTCACAGATGAGGTTGTCTGTGAAAATTCAGATGCTCGAAATACCCAAATCAAAATTCTTGGATTTTACTTAATCCCCCCAAGGGGATGAAAAATGGTTGAACGTGTTTCTACGTTTTTTCAATATCTTCAGAATTTTGTTTAGATGAAGTGTATCACATTAGACGTTTATACCTGTAGATATGATTATTATAAATGCATTTTTTATATTATATATTGATTAATTATATTTCGAATTTCCAATTTAAATGATGAAAAACAGATATAGTTATAGTAGACTGGATCAAACGGTATGTAATGTGGACATTAATTCGTCCAAAATGATTTGTATCAAGCAATATGTAAACGCGAACGAAATTCTGGGTATGTCTGTCTTTGAATATTAGACGAACTGAAATGCAACATGCAGAGTTAATCAGATTGAGCTATGCACCCTACATATGTTAGGCTATCGCATGCGTTAATTATGCAGGCCCGGCTGTGTACACGTATGTACGTGTAATTCTCTTGAATAATTTCGGAACTGTCCATTAAATATAATATGGGAAAGGACGCAGACGTTTATTTTCGTATTCATATCAATTATTTTTACTTCACTATCTACAATGTCTGTTTTACGCTCATTGTCAGTATATTTCCTTTAAATTTCGATTCCAATAAATGGAAAAAAGGAACCATTTAATTAAAAAACTTTACGCACATAAAAATTAGTCTATTTTTCATCTAAAATTTACTGAATCATAATTGATAATCAGATACTATAAATTAATTAATCATGGAAATATAATTTAATATGGATATTATTTCATTATTTAATAATCGATATAGTAAATTTAAATTTGTTTAAATTTCGTTTAATGTATATTATAATATTACAATTTGACTAAGAAATTATTAGTACTATTTTATCGAAGAAAAATAAACAACGAAATTTTATAATCGCTCAATTTTTGCTTACTCGTTAATTTCATTCCAAATACACCGCAATTCATCCAGCCCTCATTAGTCATTTCCCGGGCTATTAAAAGAACGCTTCAGCGCGCCGTCATTTTCGTAATTCCGCACTTTATCCAGCGGCACCGCGGCGAGCTGGCCGTCACCTGCCGCCATCTGGCGCCGATCTCCGCCACTCCCCCGCGCGATCATCTGTTCCTCCGCCGCATTCCGCTGGCTCGCGTCCCCGTTGGCCGCTCCGTCCTCCTCCCAGCGAACCAGCGCCTCCCGTCCAGCGGCCGATGGATCGCGTCACGAGCGTCGCGCGCAACGCCCTCCGCTGCACCTGACGTTGCGCCGTGGCCCGAGCGAGACGGAGCTAGGTGCCCCTAGTGCAGCAGCAGCTCGGCGCGTATGTGGTGCACTGCACACGGTATGCGTCAATGTGTCAACGGCTGGAGTGCGCGGGCTGATCGCACGTAGGACATACACAGGCACTGCGCGCGCGTGCCACCCTCGCGGACGGGTCGAAGGTGCGAGAGTAGCTGCACGGCCAGCGGCGGAGGCGCGTCGAGGTGCGGATCGCACGCCGTGTCACACATCCCCGGAGAGGACGGAGCCCCCCGGAGGACCGAATGTGGCTGCCCGATTGATTTCCAGTAATTGCCTATTGATCCGCGGTGCATCGGAGTGCCGGAGCGTGTGTACGCGCGGCCGTCCCTGGCCCGAGCCCTCCTCCTCCCCCCCAGCGCCTCGGCTTGTAAACACGAGCTCGGGTATACCCTGCACGCGAGATATTACGGTCGACGGGAGCGCTCGGGCTCTGGATGTGGACGGTTCCGCGCGTACACATACCTACGTGCACTTGCGCGGCGCGGCTGACGTTATCGCGCGGGCTCGCTTTCCAGCCCGATGATTCAACGCAGTTTCTCACGTTTCAGGACTGCCTAAGGTGACGACGTTTCTCGGGGTTCTCTTCGGCTGAGGGTCCAGGAATTAGCTGCCAGGATGACGTTGAATACAGGTGAGGAAGCTGCTGTCTTTTTTGGAGCAGTTCGTTGAACAGTGTTTCAAGCGAGTGCTATGTTTGCACAGAGCTGAGATTTGTTTTGCTTTTTTGTCGTGTCCTACAAGCTGGAGGCTAATTATAAAGAACTTTACTAGCGTAAATATAAGGATTGTGAAATCTATTTACAAACGACATTTCTATTTGACTTCTACTTTCACATTGTTGTAGCATCATTTTCAATCCGTTTGAATGAGCCGCTGCTTGAATTATTTATGTCTTGTTACTTTTTGAATACTAAAAAGGCCACGCAAATAAATTATTTATCTCTATTAGAACATAGTAATCAAAATAAGACATGAGTAATAAAGAATTAATAAAAAGTGAATATAAAATATTGCAAGAGTTTAAAGTTAACTTTTTATTTGTAGCTTTGATTTAATAACTACATGATTTTCACAAATCTAACCTGCATCTTTATATTTAGATATTTCTACGGCGCTGCACTTGCTGGAGCATGTGAATACTAGAGTGGAGGACTGCGACGATCCAAAGTTGCAGTTGCGAACAAGTCAGGATCTACAGTCGCTCATTGCACTATTAGAGGATCCAGTATTCCGCAGCATTGTGACAATACAAGATTCGCTAGCGGAATTGAACACTCAGCTCGGACAACATCCTTCAATTTTACCTGGTGATTTTGACATTAGCCTCGGTGGTCAGCTTGAACTGTCGGTTCCTAACACACCTGTCCAGCCAGTAGGACAGGGAATGTATCAGAACTTGTACCAAGATACTAGCGAAGTAGATGATCAGAGAGTTCCAGTAGCACCATTACTACACAGCAGCAGCGAAGATACTAGTGCACAGGTAGTTACATAATACCTCATTGATCATATGAGTATTTTCCTGTAATGCAATGCTATTTGCTTTGGTGCACTTGTTCAAGCTTTTCTTGTTTTTTAATGTTTCCTAAATATCAAATGTTTGGGAGTGACATTGTAGATTAATTTCTTATCTGAAAAATAACTTTTAATATTTTAGGTCACAAGTCCAAGTTTAAATTCAGAGGTAATAGGAATGCCTCCTATTATGACACCCACTTACGCTAAAGAATTTAAAAAAGTTATTGAAACAGCTGCCAGAGGTCGTCAAATTTTCACTGTTCAGGTAAATTAAACTTTTGTTTGGCATTTATTTTATTAAACTTTTAATTCTATATCATTCAAAAGAACAATTTAAACAATACTTCCTTTTTTTTTTAGTTATTCAAATCCGAAGGTACAAGCCTTGGATTTAGCGTTGTTGGACTACGCAGTAAAGATCGCGACGAACTAGGAATATTTTTGCAAGAGATTCAACCCAATGGAATCGCCGGGAGGTAAGGAAGGAAGAGCTCATTCAGATTTCAAAATAATACAATTTTATACATAACGAACTCGAACTGCTTATAACTGAAGACTTTATCCTTATTATGAAGTTCTTTAACAAATTTAACATTTTAATTTCATTTGAAACTGTAACTGCTAATGAAGTCACGAGTTAAAATTCCTTCAAAGCTCTGCACAACTTATAATTTAATTATTTCTCTACGCTTCCAAATCTTTTTCATTAAATCAAATTCCATCTTTCATTCCTATATTACAATCAATCTTTTTCAAAATTACTTCTTCACTTAACGAATTCAAACGATAAGCAAAGCTCCGTAAAACTTTCAATACAGTCTAACTTGAATATATCACCGATAAAGAAATATGACCCGAATGAAAAAAAATTTTCATTTCCATAAAAATTCACTAGCGGCAGTTCAAGTCCGCGGGTAAATTATCTCCCAGGCCCGTCCAAGTGCGCGTTCTTCGCGATATCGACGGGCATTCATAATGCAAAGCGCGCCGCTGGGGCGGAAAAATAATAAAGCCAGAAAAATAGACATCGCCGGGCGTAGGGTCAAAAAAAAAAAAGAAGAAAAAAAACGAAGCGAAGGGAAAAAAGAGCCCCGCGCAGATAAGGCGCCGGAGGGGGGAGGCACACGCGGCGCGCCGCCGCGAAAATTATTTATCCGCGCGCGGAGGGGAAGGTCCGGCGCGCGATATAAAGGAGGCCGTCGTAAAATATTTCGCGCCAGCGTGCGGGGGTGGCGGGCGACGCGTCGCCCACGCCATCAACAAGTCCCTTACGCCGGCGCGCGCGACGGCCCTCGGCCGCAATAAAAATCCGACCTTCTCAGCCCGCCGAATTATCGATTTTTTTTCCGCGCGCGCCGTCGTTGCAGCGACACGTCGCGCGCGCGCGTCTTTTCCGCTCGGCGTCTTCGCGGGCACGTCGCGCCGGCGAATCTATTTTCGGCGAGCGTCTCGCTCTTTTTTTCTCTTCTTTTGGTTCTGAAGCGTCGCGGGGATATTTATGGGGCTCGATTTTTTTAAAGGGAATCTGGGTTTATAAGGATTTCTTACGCCGCTTGTTCTTACCTCGTAATGATTCCACGGGGTGGATCGCTTAGAAGAGACGGATGGGAGTTTCTTTTGTGGAAAATTTGTTATTGATTGCGACGGTAGCGGTTTCATTTTTTGTTCTTTTGTTTTCTTTTGGCGCATTAAACAAGTGGGAAACTGACTCATTACTTTAATTAAACGGGGTTAATAAATAGGAAAATATGTCTGAGCAAACATTTGTCAGCTTAATAACGGGGGAGCGTTAAATTACTTTGGCGTTAAGGGGGCGTTTCCTTTTACCCGCGTCTGCTGTACCTTTTTTCTTCTTTTTTTAATGAACCTCATTATTTACTCCGGCTATTTTTAGTTAAATCTTCACTTAATGTGCCTTCTTACGTTTCATTTTTTGAAGTATAAAGAATTGCACGTTTTGTCCGTACTAGTTTTTATTAACCATACAACATTTTTCTTACTTTCTGTAAAAAATCTGAACCTATTAATTCGTTACACCCTATATTAGCCATGACAAATTGTTCAACATCAATTTCATTAGAAAAAAAATAACAGCAGAAAGTAAAAAGGAAAGCGAAATCGTGTTAAAATACGTGCTCATGTAAATTTTTTCCCCTGAATAAATTACTATCTGTCAGACAGTACCACACCTACACGCGTGAGCGTCGCATTCTTTCGAGTTAAATGCATTTTCCCCTTTGTCTGGCGACATAATAAGTGCGCACCGCTTTGTACTCTTCACCCAGCACAAAGCTCACTCTTAATTCAAGCGTGCAAATTGGTAAATATTTCGCGAGAACTGGAATTAGAGATAGAAAGCAAAAGGAGCAATTTTTGTCAAGCTCTCGATGTCCATTAGCCCGAGCAGTCCCGGGTAATCACGAAATTTTCGCCGGTGCGCGCGCAAAAGTGCCTCGCGCGCTATACTATAAATGCCGCGGTTTTCAGTTACGACAACATGAAACTTTAGTTGAACAGGAGACAGGGGGCATTATGTTGTACGAATGCGGTATAACGTGACGACTGAAGCGCACACCTTTGATTCCACGCTAGTTTTGCCGTTCCGGCTGGCGTCAAATGGAAAGTTGTAACTATCAAATATACGTCGGCGCTGACGGGGAAATTTGTTATCAGAAAATTTCCAGCAGTTTCAATCAATTTCGATGTAAATCGCGTTTTCATTTAATTTTACCTTCTATTTTTTAATAAAAGCGAAATGTGTTATTCATTAACGAATAAAATGAAAATTTTCATTCGTTATACTTACCAATAAAATAAAAATTTTACTGCATTACTTATTTATTGTTAAAAATAAATAAATAGAAATTAAGTGCACGATGAAAATTAAAAATTGCAATAGTCTTTACTAAAGTAAGGATAAACTGTAGAAATCGCAAAAATTAATACAAGGACTACATAAATATAGTAAAATTTAATGTAACTACATTAAAATTTAATATGCACTAATTTTTGTAATTTTTCGAGTTTACCCTCGCTTTAATGAAGACCACAGTAATTTTTAATGCAACATTTTCCGCGTGCGTTACGCAGTTTTCGTATTTACGGCCAGGGACGCGAATTTCAATAAAATTTTATTTAGCGAAGCATTTTGATACACTGGCCGAGTGATGATTATCGATTTTTCGGGGCTTGGTAAATTGGCCGATGGAATTTTCACGGGCTCACGGAGCCGTTTACGCTGCGCGGCATTCCCGCACGCATTCCCGTCCCCGGACACGATATATACCCCATCCGGGCCGTAATTTCGTAGTCTTTTTGTCTGTCCCACGCCAGCATTTGCAAGTTATTCAGAAGAAAGTAAAAGAAACTCCGCCGGTGTTTTGCGAAAATTCACAAGCGTCGCGCGCCTTTGAAATGTCCGGACCATAAGGAAACGGGCAAAGAACGCGAGTTATTTATCGCAAGAATTACGCGGTCCCCCCGGGGGAGTCGCGTTTTCAAAACTTCTCCGTCCGCTCATTTTTTACCCCGTCCCGCGTGAAATCTCGGATTTAAAAAAATAAAAGAAGAACTCGAAACTTTCGCGCAGCAACGAGTGCATCATATTTTTTGCAGCGGCACGAGCGAAGTTTTGCGCCCGAGACGTGCACATACATAAATAAAGCGCGCGTCCAAGAAAAGCACGCGAAGAATGAACGGCGCCGTTTCGACTTTTGCGCCGGGCAAACATTGAAAAATCGCCGTGTAAACATCGCGAGGTAAGGGGATAAAATGCGGGCAACAAGCATCCTGTAGCGAGGACTACAATGGGGGGTATAATTCGAGTTTGAAAAAAAAAGCGTCGCGGTGCAGCGGCCAATCAAAAAAGCAATTCCAGCCGAAACGATCTCGCGCTTAATTATTGACGCGAGCGACGTCCCTCCCTCTCGAGAAACTCCCAGACTCTTCCCTAAATAAATCAGCCGCTTTTTTTCTACCCCACGCGCAAAAAACGCGCAGCCACTAATTCCTCCCCCCGTCGCGAGGACGCAACCGTACATACACACGTCGTACACGTGGAGGTACGAACAGGAGGGGGTGTAGGAGCTCAACCTCGAAAAAAAAGGAACGCGTCGTCTGTGCGCAAGATAGGGGCAGGTGAGGGGAGGTCGTCGGAAGAAAGAGCACCCGAGGGTGGCTGCGCGCCGCGAAGATGATTGACCGCGATGAAAGAAGGGTTGTACAAAAAAAAAAGAGAGTCGAGGAGAGAAAAGGCGAGCCGGGCGGGGCGCGGGACGGGACGCGGAAAATGGAGCCCCCGAGCGGGAGAGAGAAAAGGCACGGAGGAGAAGTCGTCGACGACGGCGACGTCGCCGGGGCCACGGGCTTCCGAGTAGAATGCCGCTTATGCTCCGCCTTACGGACGCACAGGTGGACGTGTAATGCGCGAGCCGAGATTGTGGACGGGATTATCCGTAGATCGTACTGGATTAGCCGGCGGAAAATCTATCTCGCGAGGTACGGCTTTTTTTATCCCACTCTTCCTTCCTCCTCCTCTTTTATCCATTTTTCTTATTTTTTTTTAAAGCATTAATATTAGTTCTCTTTTAAGGGAATATTGAGATTAATCACCGGTGCGATGTAAAGTACACCGTTTTTTTCTAGGACGATACGACGTGGCTATTTTACATTCTTTCTTTTTCGTTTATCGCAGCTTTTACATCGGGCTTCTTTTTAATTTGAAAGATTTACGCTGAGCCCTTCCCCGCCTGGCGGAGCAACATTTAACGCGAGTAAAATTCGACATGGAAGTGCACTCTACGCGACAAGCAGCTCGAAAGATGCTCCGGGGATAATCCGGGTTTATATTCCGAGAGTAATTTCGCATTAAAAAACTTTTTATTCAATCCGAAATGTGCACTTCGAAAACTAATAGCAGAGTGAAGTACACTGAAATGTTTACCGGAATTCCTCGAGTTTTCGTATGTCGTCCTGAATTTCCGAAGACCGCCACTTGGCGGCCTGGAAAAACGTTTGTTCGGGAAAATATTTTGCGGAAAAGTGCTCCAACAGCTATGAGTTTTAAAGGCAGTGTCGGTTATTTTCTTACGGAAGAGTGTTTATACATTTAACTTTTTGCAAAACGTACTTACTACTACTGTGTGGCTATTGTATTGCAATGAGAGGCGTTAAAAAAAGCTTAAAGGAGAATTTTTTGTCCATGTTTCTTAAGTAAATTTAGTTGTTTTTTTTTAATATTAAAAGCAAGTTTTGTTTACTTTAGTTCGAATGGATTTTTCAAAGGCAGGAGGTGAGTTAATATTGATTTCTCGACGTGTTAAAAATACTTAGGTTCAATGTTAATCTAATTCAAACAAAGCGCGTAAAAAAGGCTAATGAATATTGAACGAGCGTTTAAAAACAATTATTCGAGTGCCTTTCCGCGCGACGGCGCACAGACTTTTTATATCGATTTTTGGATCTGCCTCAAATAAAATATTTGCAGTAACATTAATGTATCAAGTAACTATTCTCGGTGAGTTAATTGGGCGTAAATAATACACATTCCGCCCTCAGTGCTCTATCTTCTTTCATTAGATGCTTTACAACCAGTAAATTATCCGTGCCATTAAAATAAGGGCCGGGCGCGGCGCATAAAAATTTAAGCTACAATGTCCATTACGCAAAGTTCACGGAGGGTGGTTCGGTCGTTTCTAAGAACCCAAGTAGATGCACGTCGGAGTGATGCCGCGCCGAGATGTATACTTACCCTGGGAATTCGTATTTATCACGGGGTAGTTTTCCTCTTTCTCAATTTATCATTCGCTTTTTATTCCGAGCGCGAGTCGGGAGAACGTGTAAAAGAGGGCATTTTTGAAAATGTCCAAGAGGCGCTACTTCCGTCGCGGCTAACGACGAAAATAGAACGGCATAAAAATAAGCTGTTTTTGCAAACAGCCGCTCTCCACCCTCCTCCAGTTCCCTATATCGCCGCCGTTAAACAAGCCCGGGGAGCCAATTAAATTAATACAATTCTTCCTCGAACATCGCCATTACCGCAACCCCTCTGAACAAAAAAAAGGTTCCTCATCAAAGCCGAGCAATCGTCACGCTCGAGAATTTCGATCCATTTTTCATCCCCCGCGAGAAGTGAGGTTTGGAAAGAGAAAAAAAAGAGGAGAGCGAGAGATCGACCTGGAAGTGGAAATCGCGCGAAGCATATACTCGGCGAGTCGAAGATAAGCCAATTCGCGTACGCGCTAGCGGCACCTGAGAGCGAGTACAGAAGAGGGAGAGGAGAGAGGCGCGCGCGCGAGGCAGGCGGCAGGAGGCGCGCACAGGAGCGGTGTGTGTCGGCGCGGCGCGAGCGCGCCCCCGGAGCGCGCATGTCCGTGGTGTGGCAACCACCCAAGAGACTAGGTACCCCGGCTCTCACGCACACACCAGTCGCCGACGAGTAGCCGCCGCCGAAGGAGCTCCGGCCTCCGACTCTCTTCTCTCTTCTCTCTCGAGGCGAGCGCGCGCGCGCGTGTCGTTTCTCTCCCTTTCTCTCTCTCCTCTGTCTCGTGCACCCCCGACTTCTCCCCTCCTCCCCTTCGATTTTTTTTTCTCCGCGCGGCCTCCCGTACCGAACAGTGCGGTATATTGAATAACAATAAAATAAAAAATAGAAGAAGAAGAAAAAGAAGAAGTAAGGGAGGGACTGATGTAATACCGGAAGAAAAAAAAAAGGAAGCGGGCGTCGAATGCCGCCGTCGGAAAGAAGAAGGGAGGCTTGATCATCGCGGAGTCAGCGGCGAGACGGATGCGCGCCCTTCGGTTTTCGCGGGCTTCGCCGGCGCGACGCGCCTCGGGCCCGACGACCAACGGCAGCAGCGAGCGAACGCGGACGGCGAACGGCGGCCCGAGGGATTAGAGGATGCCGCCGTGCTCGGGGATGACGTCTGGCCTGATGCACCACGCCGCACGCCGGGTAAAGAAATAAAAAAAGAAAAAAACGCTTTGTCTCCTCGGCGCACGCGGCATCGATTCTCACCCTCCTTGTACTTACCCCCCGGCGGCGCGCTCTCTCGAGGTTACCAGTTAGCGATTTATTTTTAATTTCCCCGTCGTCGTCGCGGTCGCGCCTTCCCTTACCCTCCGCGTGTGCACGCCCGCGCGTGTACAGGTGTGCACGTTTATTTTTTTTTTATCGGTGTAGTAGTCGCGCGCGACGAGCGTTGCGCGCTCGCGATCGATTTTTACGAGATGTGTGCACGCGCGCCCGTCGTTGTTTTGCCTCGCTTCTTCGCGCGCCCGCGCCTCCTTGTTATGCATGGGGGACAAGCACCTCCGCCCACGCTCCGCTCGTCCTCGTGTGTGTCTGCCCACCACCCCCGCTTCTTTTTTTCTCTTTTTGTGCCGCGAGGATTTCCGCGGACGCGACGCGCTCCGCCGGTAATTTCTGTTCTGCGAGCGGGGCTAATGCCCGAAAAAGTAGGAAGAATAATGACGCGCGCCGCCAGGAAGCGCAGCCCCGACCGGCTGAGTGCCCCGCCGAGTGCATAATTTTGTAGCGCGGGTATTACCCCCCGACGGAGGGAATTTTGCTTCGTTTTACCGCGGAGCTCATTGTTTCCCCTCTGGATTTGACGTTATCCTCGCTCTCTCTCTCTCTCATTTTTTTTATTTCGTTCGCGGCTGCGTTTGTTTTTTAGTGCCTACCCCTCCCTGTTTTTTATTTTCATTTTAATGAGGAAACGCTTGTTAAGGGGAGTGCACGGGTATAATAAAAAAAGGGAACGCAGTGAGCGTTCCTTGTAAAATTTTACATATTTAATATACGGGTTCATTATGAGATTAATTCTCGCTTTCCGTAAACAAGTGCCGGGGAAAGTTTGTACTCTGATTAAACCGAAACTGGATTCTTTTAATTAAAGTTTTCGCCCCACAACGGGAGCTCAATCCAAAAGTTCTATTTTCAAGAAATTAAGGCTCGCGCGCTTTTATACCGTGATTAAGTCCTGGCCTCCTCGTTTCCCCTTCATAATTTATCGTCCGGGAGTAAAAAAAAAAATAGCCACGGTCGTTGATGTACAGCGTGCCGACGCGGCCGAAATTTTTTGCGCGCGCCGGGATAAAAAGGGCAAAAAAAGGGAGATGGGCAATTTCGCGCTCGCGCGGACGTGTATAATTCAAGTGGCTATTTTCGGCCGACTAAATAGCGAAAAAAATAAAGCCGCCGGTGGTAAAAAAAAAGAAAAGCGGGCAAAATATAAACCCGCCGGGGAGATTAAGAGCCGCGAAGGCGGGATATTTGATTAACTCCCCTGATTGGCAACGGCGCGCGCCGCCTCCCTCGCGGCGCGCGAATTTAATCCGCGATCCCGGCCTCCGGACTAATCATCTTCATTTCAATTCCTCGCCGGGGCAATAATCGCGCGCCTCACCCCGGGAAATGAAATTTTCCAAGTCCGAGGGGGCGAAGCCCGCGGGAAACAAATCGCGAAGTGCGAAATTTCGCCGCCGCGGAGGAAGTACTCCGGACTCGGGGGGTACGACCGACGAAATCCCCGCACATCCTCGGGCGCGCGAGAAACGGCAAAGCCTTGGCACGTTCAAAGGGACTAATTAGCCTGTCACGGGGGTGGTTTCTGGCCGGCGTCCGCAGTGATTTTCAATTCAGCGAGGGGTGCATCGGAACGGGCCCCCCTCTCCCCGCTGGCGTTTCATTCATGAGCGTCCACGTCTCGCGGGCCGGGCCACTGCATCGGCCGCGCCTGCATTATGCAGAGCCCGAGTAATTAAAGGGCTCACCTGGCCCCGGCGCACTTAGCTCCTCTGCGCGCGCTCGTTCGCTTATTGTCTTAGCGCGCGCAGACCTACGCTTAGGCCTCGGCCGAATTATTCAGAGACTCCGCCGGCTACGTTAGTTATTAATGGGCAGACACGGATACTTGGGATACCTTGGTTGCTGACTTTCCGTTTGTCGAATATCGCGAAGATATTTCATTGAACAGTGACGTTCACTTTTGCACTGGAGAAATATGACGCAGAAAAATTTATTATAAATTGTTTGAGGTGGAGGAGAGACTTGAAACGTGAAAAATATTATGAATACAATTGTTGATGTAAAACTTATCATAATTATGATGAACTCTAGTGTAAAAGTTGCAATTTTTCCAAGGATTCCAGTAATTTTATTATTTATTTTTCTCAGTGTTTCCAGGAGAAAAGATTAATTTTGCGGTATGAGAATTATACAGTTTAATTTCTTTTGAACTTTCTTAAAATAAGACAATGGAAAAGTATTCTTCAAAGTAAAAGTAGGTAATACATTTTATAATAATAGCATAAATCGGATTGAGTGAAAGACTCTTTGCATTCGTTTCAACTTCTTTCTTTATGTGGATCAAAAGTTTTGGTTTTAAATCTTTATGTAGAAACTTGAGTTCCGTTTGCTTTTAAACGACTGCAGAATTCAATATCCGTTACTACCTTCCATTAGAAATTTTTCTGAATTTTAAACATCCATTATATTACAATTGGTGTATATTCCATCTAGTAATAAAGCAATGAATCGATACTGCGTTCAATCAACTAATGCTTCTATAAGTAATGCATCCAGCGATGGAGAACATTTTTGAATTAATAATAATCTTTCGGTTATATAATTTCAGTAATTGGCCGTAAAATTCTATGAAGGCGGAATTCTATTTTAACGGAGATATTTTTAATACCTTGTTATAAAAGAATAATGACAGATAATTATCTATTATATAACAAAAGAACCTTGCCAATTAAATTTTCAATTAAAATTTCGCCAGATTATTCCTCTTCTCTCACGTGAATAAATAAAAAAAGATGACAATAAAAATCACGGTATTATTTTCAGTCAGTTACCGAGGGGTTCTTCGATGTAATGACTTTTTTAATAAATGACTTTGTAATCACTTTTTATTAAATATACAGTCAATTTATAATTTTTTAATCAATAGTAATCAACAAAGTCAACGGCGAAAAATTAATACATCGTTATGATTCTTGAATCAGATATCACTACAAATTACAAGTATCCAAATTGATTGTTAAATAATAATTGTATTTACTAGAGTAATCAATAATTAGATTTTCGATCACTTCTTTTATCGGCTTTAAAGTTTTCGGGCCTCAGTTCTCGTAGCTTTTTGACTCGCGGAACAATTCGAGCTTAAGTTCTAAGACCGTTCGAGTCTCTGAATGAATATTAAAAATTCATTGTACTTCCGAGTTATTTACATTGTGTTGAACTTATTTAAATTAAAACACTTTCAGACCTTGATACAGTACGGCAGGTGAACTTTAAGTCCGATATGTTTCCCACCAATGAATCTGATGCCTTAGATTTTATACAAGCCTTCGATATACCTGAGTGGCTATCAAATGTCCCTTCAATTTCAACTATTTCTTTCTTGAATACTTTCTTTTATGAATCAAGATCGAAAACGCTAAAGCAAGAGAGAAAAGTTCAACTAGGCGCCTACGGTTCGATAAGTGCAGCCGCTCCCTCAGCCACGGCCGTAGCGTAAGGGCAGATTTGAATTTTTCAAGACAGTAGCGCCGTGCGACTCTGTTCGGCCGTAAATTGGGTCGCGCGCTCGCTCGCCTCCTCTCTACGGCGAGTCGCGCGCGTTCGACTGATTCTTACCGTGCGGGGTGCCGGTCCCTACCCCATACGCGCGTCATTATTTCTCCGCGGCACGCAGCTCTCCTCTCCGGTGCGCGCCAGGTCGGGTTCGTGCGCACTCGCCTTTTTTCATTCGGCTGCCTTCCAGGTGGCTTATTAGCGATTCCGGGGGGGCGGCCAGTGCCGCCGCGGAGATATGCACGCGCGTCACGCCGATGAGTCCTCCTCGACGCTGGAGCGTGCACGCCGCCGGTATACACGCTCCAAATGCCTCGCGGTGGCGAAGCATCGAGCCACCGGATGGTTGAGGGTAGGGACTCATCCGGAGTTTGTCGTCCGTCAACCTACTTTTTTTTACGTGGCGTTTATTATTAAAACTTAATTTAATAATTCACGCCGCTTTATTATTAACTTTTTGATACTCTTTATTCAGCAAATATGTATTTGATTTATTTGATTTTTATCAAAGTGACGTCTTGCAGGAGTATTAAAAATAGACGCATGTCCCTGCTCGACTCTGTTTGACGACATTTGAATACGAAAGCGGTATAAGATCCAATTAACGTCGAAGATCGATTATCTCTGTCCAATATGCAAATTTAGCTTCAACGTAATTCCTCATTGTTATACTAATAATTCCCATCATCGCGACCTAACAACATTGCGTTACTCGCATTATTACCAATATCCTCGACTCCTGCATTCAGTAAAACATACCCTACTCCAAGCCTGTACATTTTACATTGACGGCTCACTTCGGCAGATTCGTTCCTCGAGTCTCCGGCGCAGGCAAAGAAAGTACAGAGAAATAGAGAGAAAAGTAATAAGTAGGACGTCGCGCGAACTATCAGAGTAATTGTAGTCGAAAGCAGCCGAGCCTCGGTTGATTTAGCCGAAAAGCTAGCGTCGAGTAATGAGGCGCGCGACAAAGATGAGGCGGATCCCCCGCGCCTGCATCGATTTCGCGCGGCAAAAGGCTCGTCTCTCGCTCTCCGTCTGCGCATTTGTTTGGGTGAGTCGTCGGCTTCCGCTAATTTTGGATGCTCCCCGCGAGGAGCCGCCGCCCCCGCCCCCCGGTGAGCGCAGCTCGTTTACTTTGATGAGCTTTCCCTTCGCCTTAGCCGGCGATAATTCCACGAGCTCGCGCTCGATTTGATGTTTTCGTGAGGTTATTACGCCGGCGTTTGAGGTTTAATTATCGACTCTCGGCGCGGGCGCCGTTAACGGGGCCGTTTCCCTTCATTCCGCCAGTCTATTATTTTCTGCCTCGTATTTCGTAACGACTGATTTGACGAGTGAGCCGCCGCGCGCCCGGCTTTAAGAGCGTACGTATGTCGTAGATAAATGACCGAGATCCGAAAGGAGGAATAGGAGAATGCACCATCGGCGCGGGGAATCTTATCTTCATCAGTATACGTTATTTCTTATTGGAAAAATGTATTTCCTATCGGTTGGGATGGCGGATGAGTGTTAGATTAGTGAATCATAACAGTGATCTTTTAATCAATTACTACTCATCACCAGATCGAACTGACAAGAAATGTGTTTTCGCTTTTTACGAGTCTTGATATTATTTTAATTGAAGTAAATGAATGTAGCAGCATTTTCTTTTATTGAACATAATAAATGTAAAAGTTCCTGCTTTGACAGAATAGGTTTTTGTTTAAATTATAAATTTGTTTCAAACTACAATTTAGTTTTAATTTATTTTCTTGTTTATTTGTACAGGATGCAATTTCGCAAATAAAATGAATAATGAACATCAATATTCATGATTTTTAGTAAAAAAGTCAAATATTAGCACAAGAAGTATTGTACTTGAGGACTGCATCCTTGGGTTTATTTAAAAAAAAAAACAGAAATATTTTTTTAAAGGGATCTATATGCAGTAGCGTTTTGAAATGCGCTACGCGTGGGTGTCTATTTCTGTTGCAAAATTAAATATTCCGGTTTTTCATGCTCTAATAGGTAAGGAAATATCGGATTTACCAAAAATCTCAAATTATTTTTTATTAATATAAGTTGATATGGACGTACGAAAGTATTTATATGCAAATATTTGAAAAATATTTGACTGCTTTTCATTATCTACAAAATTTGATTTGTTACATTTCAGCAGATTTTCAAATGTAAATTTGCATTATTGAATTTCGGTTTAAATTGATTTGGCGAATACATTGAGTAAAATATTCAATTCGAACAAACTCTGCTGATACGCGGAATTTCATGACAATAATAAAATTAAGTTCAAGATTTAATCAGCAATAAACTAGATAAAAGTTATACAAATTTAAAAAATAAATTGAATTTTTCAGAGTTCGATTCATATTTATGTAAATAAACACACATCGTTCGCTAAAGCTCGAGATAGTACTCATTTTGCATAAATGAATGGAAAAAGACACACGAAGCACGATTTATATTCCATTCCAAATAATTCATGTTTCAAAACTGTTTTTTTTCTCCCCCAACGCACCGTACGAAAAGTGCAAGCGAATTAAAGAGTTTCTCGTGACCACTTTTCAATTAAAAAAAATGGTACACGAATTTAAGCAGCAGCATCAGCGTGTTACGGCCCGAGCAACATTACTTTAACATGCACATACATCAACACGAAAATCCCAGGGAGTAAGTTTGCAATTAAAATTTCAAAAGCGCCACTGAATCCTCGCCCTTTAATTACAGCGCTCCGTTAATACCCCGCTTATCGTCCCCGCGGAAAATACACCCTCGTCGAAGATATAACAAAAAAAAGAGCGGGGAGTAAAGCGGGGCCGATTCACTTAGGCTGCGATACATCTCACTTTTTACGGTGGGGAGGGGTGCGAGTTCGGTCCGTAATCGACGCCGATAAGGCAACCGCCGCGCGGTAATCGAATTTAATGAGCTCGCGGTTTTCCTCGTAAAGTCGGCCGCTTGCGAGCCGCAATTTTGCCAGCGCCGGCTTCGCATTTAATATTCGTCCGGCGTTTGCAGCGGCACTGTAGACAAAACCATTAAGTAATACAATGGCCGCGGGGGCCGTGAATGGAGCCGTTGAACCTCGAAAAATCGATTGACACGAAACGGACGGAAAGAACTGCAGGCGCGCACTCCGCGGATTTCTAGCGTGCCGCGCGCTCGCCGCCGAAGCTGAAACCGTGGACTTTAAACCCGTTGCGCGGATGTAATTAGAGAGGGGGGTATCACGTGCTTGATTGCACGTTATATCCTCTTTGCTACACTTTTTTTTTAATTCCATTATTTTAATTGCTTTTCCGTTTCCCAGAGTGTCGAGTTGCGGGGCTCGTCGGACTCGCTGGAAATACACTATCGATTGTTTAAATAAGTCCTGAAACATACATGGCTTTTGCGTACAGCCTCCGGATTGTTATTGATTGCGGGAAATCTATTCTCGTGACATATTAATTTTACTAATGAAGGAATTTAATACTGGCGTTTTTATTGATTCGTCGTTTGGTCACGCGGAAAGAGGCGAGCCTCGATTAATCCTATTAACGTAAATCGAGCACTCGAAAAAGTAATAAATATAATTGAAAGATTAAACGTTAATTCGACGACTTAATCGGCCTTTGAATTCCGCCAGAATTTGCCGCTTTTTGAATTTTGACAGACAGCGTTTTTAATTAATTTATTTCGCGAACAATGATATTTTATTCAAAGCCCCCGCGCAAAGCTCGTTTACTCGTAAATCACTTTTTTTTTATATTTGAATGCCGACGATATGACGTGGAATTTATGCATCGGCGAATTACGAAAATACACGTTTCATTTCGTCGGCGACGCGAAAAGAAAGTAAACCGTGAAATGTTGTCGAGCGCACGCGCGTTGTTTACTCATAAAGTGGAGCATCGACGGCTTTTTTTTCCCCGGAAAATAAACAAAACGAGCGAACCCATTGATAAAATGAAATTGATGATCAACAAACGCATCTTGACGCAACAACGCGGAATTAACGTCCCCGGGAAAATGGAGGGCGAGCGCGCGAAATTTTCCCTGCAGTCGGCAGCCTGGATTCTCGTCGTTCGTAAAGCGTGTTTACCCGGCGTACGTGCAGTCGCGCGCCGTCGAACTTTTATCGCGGCACTTTTCCCCCTCGACGAGCCGCGGCGATCCAGCAGGTAGTTGGCACTTCCACTTAGCCCCGGCGCTTTCCGCCCGAAAATTTCGCGGCGCGCCTTTTATCTCCTCGTTCGCTCGCTCGAACTCCCCGCCGCCCTTCTTTTCTCCGCCACCCTTTCGAGCGCGCGAAGTCGTCGGCGGCGCGCTCCTAACAAATCCAATTTGAGCGACGAGGCGACTTTTGGCCTATTTCGCCGGGCCGCGCGTTATATACGTGGGCGTGGGCGGCGGCAGCGGCACTCGTAATTCCGCCGTCCCAGTGCCCGCGAGCACGGACGGGCAAACGTGACTGTTTGATGTTTCCGGAACTTTGCAAAATCAATTTCCCGGCGATGCCTCCCCCGAGGGGGCGGCGACGTGACGAGACATTTTCCGAGCCCAAAACTATGCAGGCATAAGCGCGAGGGTCCGGGAGATATGAGAGCCGGCCGACGATGTTGCCAATTAACTTTTCATACCCCACGGGTAGCCGGAGCAACTCGCTTCCGTGTGGATCCTGCGGCCGGCGTCCGTGCGCTTTCCGCGAAACGAACGGGCTATTTTCCCGGTTTATTTTGCCCGCGCAAATATACGCTGGCGCATCCGATGCACCGCGGCATCTTTTTTTTTGTATCCTTTTTTGCCGAAACTTCGGATTCGACGACGGCGGTGTTGACTTTCGTCAGAACGGGCGAGTATTTCTCCGGCTGCTTTGATAATCGAATCCGAGCGGGCGTCCGGCAATTTTCAATCAGCTAATTCGATCGAATGAAATAAAGAAAAATAGCGCGCTTGCCAATTGGACTGTTTTTCCCGCTCCCCATCACGTCAGCGCTTTTACTGGCTCGATTGTGTATTTCCGCTCTCCTTTTGTTTCGCGGCCACTTCGCGTTATTAGCGAGATTCGTCATTTTTCCTAATTTATCGCTCTCCAAAGTTTAGGCCGCCGCAAGAAAATATCCGAAACAACTGGCATGATTTCCGAATATTTGTTACGCTAATGACACATATTTCGGCCCCCCCGCGTCCTCGACCTTATCGCTTTCCTGCGGAATACGTCGGGGGAAACGACTCCGCTCTTCCCTCCGAGAAAATCCCGAGGCATTTAAATAGCCATAAATATTCAGCTCGTGTCCTCGCGCGAAAACTGCATTAGCCCGGCGAGGGGCGGCCGACTCACCGAAATTCTACATCGATCGCGGAAAATCGTCCGGCGGTATACTTTGTACGGCACGGCCGCCTTCCTGCTCCCCCGCTCGGACCATTCGCGCGGGATCGAACACGTGCTCCTGCGGATGACCGCAGCCCGCCCATTTTAGCCGCGTCAATTTTGAACGTTGGTTTTCCGGGGGGTCTGCGCGCGCGAGCAACGGCCTAACGTGTCGCCGAGGTGCGTGCACGTCTGAGAGATCGATATACCGTGGCGCCCACCTCACCAAGGCAACCACGCGAGCAACTTCTCTCCACCCTCTTACACTTGCCTTCTCGCACCCTGCACGCTTCGACGGGTTAGTTGCGCCGTCTGTCCTCCCCCACCCCCTCCGATTGTCTCCCGCTGCACTCGTGGATGCGGACAATTCTCTTTCTCCCCGACGTGGCGCTCCTTTTTTTTTATACGTGCCTCGGGAAACGCCGGGCACGCACGAACGGGGAGCAGCTGGACGGGGGAGCGGCCGGGGAGATTAGTCCGCTGTATGGGTTTCATTTAAATACTCGTGCTACCGGGGATACGTCCCTTATCGCAGGCGAGTCAAGTGGATCGCCCTCTCTCCGCGCGATACGATCGCCGCCTCGGATCCTACGTTTTGACACTTATTTCCGATTACCGCTCGGATTAGGTCGTTGCCTCCGCTCGAATTAAGAAAAAGTGGGCGCGTGACGCGAATACTTCCGTGCGCCCGCCCTGCGCTCAATGAGAAAATCCCGCGGCGATGACAAAAAGCCCATTGATGCGATATATTTATCGCCGCGGGAGTCAAGAGAGAAAGAAAATCGCTTAGCCTGCACTCGAGGTCTGATTTGTAGCGCGCGGGGAGGGCGAGCGAATCGCGTCGCTGAAAGGGCGGCTCGAAAAAAGAGCGCGGGGGAGTTTCACGTCGCCGGACTTTTTCTCCTCGGCCGAGCGTTTTTCTCCCCCCGTGCGCTTCGGTGCACCGGTGCAGTGCACGAGATAGAAAAAAAATTCGCGGGAGAGAGAACACTACACCCGTGGAATACGTTTGGAGCGGAAGGATGAAATAAACGGCCACTCCGCGTGGGGGAGGGACCGCTTTTTAAACGCGAACGTTTTCATTTTGCCGGAGCCGCGCGCTCCTCCTTCATCCTCTCCTCTTTTCATTTCGCCGAGCTTATTACTGATTGATATTGACGATAGAGGCGCGCCGCGAAACTTTATTCGGCGCAGTTTGCATCCGGAGCCTGCGGGGAGGCCCAGGGGGAAGAGGAGGGAGGGAGAATGAAATTAGGGAAGACGGGGCGAAACTCGCCGGATACAAAAGCTCGGAGGAGGTGGAGGGAGAGGGAGGAGGAGCTTATCAGAGCGCGGGGCCGAGGAAGAGAGGCTCGGGAAAATATATTTGCCCCGGCGAGATAAGGGAAACTTTCGAATTGGATTGAGCGGCCTCCGTGAGCGAGCGAAATATTACACGGTGGAGTTTATTGGCGGTGTAAGTTATTTAGAAATCGCGCGCGTCGCAATGGCGTGTCGAATGTTTAATTGAAATATCGTATGGCGCGCGACGCGGGCACTTTCGAAAATTCAACGATGCAAAATAACGGTGCTTCGCGCGCCGTAGAATCGTCGGTGGGGGACGATATATATTCGAAACTGCAATAGTCGTCAGTTGAACTTTGTCAGCCATAAATTTTGGAATGCGCTGTCGATACGAGCATCATTTTGCGGAATGCGAAGAATGGAAACGCGCGTTAAATCATGAATTGTACATAGGTACTAAACGGAGGAAAAAATCCTACTATATAAAAATAATGGTACTTTATTTTATTCTTTGTTTTTTTAAAAAATGTAAAATTTAAATTTGCTAGAAATATTCTACAATATTCAAAAGAAACTATTTTTTCTATAATAATACGCAACGAGAATATTATGTGCAATAATCGATTGTAATTTTTCGTAGGAATTTGTTCTCTATTCCGAGATCGATCGTTGCCCCCGTCTCCTTTTTCTCTCTCATCACATTAAAGCGCCTCGCCGTATCACTTTTCACTCGGCGCTATAACAACATAAATACGCGTACGTGCGCTTGGCGCCTGAACGACCAATTAAGCTTGGCCTTTCCTAAAAGAGAGGCGAGCGTAATTGACAGCCCAAGCGACACGCGTCTTTGATCAGTGTCACGTTATGAGCCATAAAACGAAACTTCACTCTGCGCGCCCGGCCGGAGGAACTTTAATCCTCTTGCTCTTCATCCCCCTCCTTCCCTTTCTTATCGATCGGCACTTCCTATAAGATTTCCAAATTCAAACATTTGTCTCTCCGCTCGTCATTTTTCGGGAAGGGGAGGCGTCGCCACGAGCCCTCCCCGCTCAAATATTTGCCCACCAGTCGGCCTTTTTATTTTTGGCAGTTTTTCGCTAAGACGTGGCTCCCTACCCCCAGAGGCACGCAGAATGCCCCCGGCGATTCGATCTCCGCAATGGACGAGTGTCCAAATGTTTGCACGCGCCGTCGACCTCGCGCGCAGCGAGAATATGAAACGCGATATGCCGATACTTTTTCCCTCCTCGCAGTTTTGCGCGCGAATTCACAGTCGCTGGCGATCGCTTGTCTTTCAGCTTCGAGCGCCTAAATTAAAACGCACCTTTCACAGTCCCCCGTTTTTTTACCGGCTGTCGATGCGTTTACTTTTACCGTTCCGCGTTCGTCGACGCTTTTATAGATTTTTCTCGAAAAACAAAACAGGAAAAGAACAACACTCGAATACATTCTCCCTCGCAGCGAGAATAAAATTTAATCCCCTATCCTCGGCGAAACTCCGTTTTACGGGCGTATATACCTGTACCGAACGACGTCGGGCTGAATTTTATTTTTCCGCCGCCGCGGCCTTCGGAATCTTTCCACAAATGAAATTTCCCGGACAAAAAGGTCCCACCGCTCGGCCTGAAGTACAATCGTAAAAGTGCCGAAAGCCGTGATGGAATGACCGCGGCCACGCGAGAACGGAGCAGCGAGCGCGTGAAATCGGGGCGATGCACGCGTGTCGAGGGGGAGGCAAGGCTGAAGTGCCGCGTGTCAAGATCATCGAGCGGCCGCGGATGATTAAAGCGAGCGCTAATTGCGTCGGCCGGGCGGAAGTGCGTGTAACCGGGCGCACTTGCATCGGCCTCCATTCGATCGGCCGGCTCTCTTCTCTCTCTGCGCTGCTATCTCTCTGCTTCTGCCGGCGGTTACGGCCGCGGGCGCGGCCTTTTTCCACCCGAGCGTTTGATTTACGCGCGTCGAAATCATTGACGGGCTTTTGTTCGAGCGGTACGCTGAATATCGCGCGCGGCCAGTCAACCTTTTGTCGGGGGCTTTTACGACTCGCGGTTTCGCCGCGCGCAGTTTTTGCTTTTGTTGAAATTCGAGCGCGCGCCCCTCTGTTTTACTATTAAAATGATGTACGCGCGGTTTTGAATGTGGAGCGGGGCTCGTCTGACCGAATCGCGATGTTACTACTTATTGTTTCGGTTTGCGCTCGCCGCGCCTAATTAATTGCACTTTTATTTTGTTTTTTTATTTTGAAATTTGAGCGCTCCCCTTTGTTTTACTATTAAAATGATGTAGGCGCGGTTTTGAATGTGGAACGGGGCTCGTCTGACCGAATCGCGATGTTACTACTTATTGTTTCGATTTGCGCTCGCCGCGCCTAATTAATTGCACTTTAATTTTGTATTTTTATTTTGAAATTCGAGCGCGCGCCCTCTGTTTTACTATTAAAATGATGTACACGCGGTTTTGAATGTGGAGCGGGGCTCGTCTGACCGAATCGCGATGTTACTACTTATTGTTTCGGTTTGCGCTCGCTGCGCCTAATTAATTGCACTTTTATTTTGTTTTTTGTTTTAAAACAATTTTTAATTAGTCTTCGCGGAACCTATTGTTAATAAAGGACCTTATTATTCTGCGGGAGAATGTGTTTCATTGCGAACATAACTTTCTCTTGTGCACTGTACTGTACAGTAATGAAAATTAAGCAAACTCGTTTGCTAATGAGAAAAATAGTTTTGGAAAAATTACTATATTTCTAGTGATAGTGAACAAGCAATTTTGACTAAACTTTCGTAATAATTCGTAGCGAAGCAATAATTATTGTAGAGTATGTTCTTTAACTTTCTATACGTATATACAAGCAAAATCCAACTCGCTT
Source organism: Eurytoma adleriae (assembly GCA_900480045.1). NCBI lineage: Eukaryota > Metazoa > Arthropoda > Insecta > Hymenoptera > Eurytomidae > Eurytoma > Eurytoma adleriae. The sequence goes on from UXGC01000464.1 coordinate 93,908, forward strand.
TGTGCTTAATTTTTGTATACTCTTTTAACGAAATTTAAAAAAAGAACTCAACAAATTAAATATACAAATTTTTTAATATATATTGTTACGGATTTATATAATCGTAATTATATAAATCGGATCCGTAATCGGATTTATATAATATATCGTTACGTTTCGTAACAATATAATTATTCTCTTTCAAAAAGACAAGTTAAGATGCATTCATTTGATATATAAATTTAAGCAACTAAAAATCAAATAACTTATTGATTATTTCATTAGTTTATTTAAACATATTCATTAGTTTATTTAAACGATCAAAAAAAATTCTTTATTTCAAAATAAAATATGGAATTAAAAATAAATTTTGAAATTTTTATGTCATCCAACAAGATGTAACCCATGTTTCTCAATGCACTCGAAATACGTAACTCGGATTTGTCAGTAAGAAGTACTAGAACGTATCGTGCGAAAAACTCATGAACCTTTTCGGCATGTAAATCGTTTCGAAAATCGGTATATCCTACAAATCCTTGAAAATAAAAAGCAGTCCCACGTAGCGAAAGAAGCGCGGAACAACTGGAGACACGGAGCCCGGGAAATTTTCCAGGTGGGCCATCAGGGCTCTCGGCAGGCTGCCTCCGTCCCCGCGAGTTTCCCCACGGTTTTGCAGCTCTGAAAGCAGGATTACCGCGGCATCAGCGGAGCAGAACGCGGCGGAGCCGAGGTAGAAAGCCTCCCCCGCCCCGGAGTAGTGCAGAAACCAAAAAAAGCCCCGAGCACGATGAGAAAAAGAGGGAGGCACACGGCGAGAGAAAGACAGAGCCTGGCGGCCGTAAATGGTATACAATTCCGGGCTCTTCCCCGCGACTCTGTCCCCGGGATTTTCATTTTCCCGAGCCGCATCCGCGCGGAGGATGGAGCGAGAGAGAGAGAGAGTAGTCGCCTTGAATGGAGCGTCGAATAGCTCGCTTCCGGGCTCGGCGACTTTCCGACATTTAATGAAGCTCCGAGCGCGAGTGTCCCCACCGCTCTGCGGGTTCATTCAAAGAATTAAATTACTTCGCCTGAATTTCACCCTTATTGCCCTCGGGGGAGGGCACGACCACCACGAGCGCGGGGGCCTCGGGGCGCCGGTACACACAGCTCGGTCGAGCGGCTCGACTACATTAAGTAGATTACCGCAATGGAGAAAACCGAGGCGTGGTTGCCGCGGGGGACGGCGGGGGTGCTGGTGACGACGAGGACGAGGAGACCGAGTTTGTTTACGCGACGAGTTACAAAAATTTCCCTCTCCCGGCCCCGTTCGAGCTTCGCCGCCGTGTGCGCGGCTTTTCACCTCTTTATCCTCTTTTCTGCTCCTCGCCTCCTCCTCTTTTTTTCCCCCTCTGTTTGGCGAGGCGCTTTGCACTTTTACACGGCCCGCGCGAACTTCGACCCCGTCCTAATGTCCACGCGAGAAATTGTGTTTAAAGTTGGCCGGTTTTCCGCTTTTCTTGAGTTCCTGCGTTTTCGCGGTGTAAAGGGTGTGCTCTTTTCTTACGCTTCGGTGATAATAATTCCTTTTAATTAGCTATGGAAAAAATTTAATTTAAGACTTTTATCTCCGATCTTTTGTTTATTTTTGTAATAAACAAAGGCATCTCTTTTTTATGTCTCGCATTGTTTTACGAATCTATTGTATCAATTTTAATTAGTTTACTTTACGGTGGTCGTGAAAATTTACAAGCTTTATATATTATTATTACACGGTGGACGTGAAGGTCCGAATGCCCAGCAATAAAATAAATCGGAAAAAGCATTCATTTAATTTTCTTTATTTTAGCGTTATTGGGTTAACTCAAGTAAATATTTATTCAAGTTAAGTGAAATTTGTCGACTATGAGCATACACAATTTAGTTGCAGGTATCCTACGGGATTACTACGTCAAGTCAAATAATAATGTACAATTCTCGTCTACCAGTTAATAAAAAAATAAATAATAATTCTATTCATTCAAACACAGAGTACAATAAAAAATAATTTTCTATTCATTCTTCCCTACTAATTTCGTGCAATTTGAAATCAATGTGCTCGGCAAATATTTGAAATGAAATTTTCATCGACGCGATAGCCAAAGTAGCGGATCTAACTGAATTCCCTTCCTGCAGATAGGCATCGATTCACCTTTAAACTTCCACTCGGTTCTTATCTCCTTCGTACAATTTCCCCCTTAATTTTTTCAACGGCGCGCTAAACTTTGCAAACTCCATTCGGGAATTAACGCCGCGCGCGCACACCCCTCCGAGGAACATTAATCGCGCCGGTCGCAGTTTAATATAATATCGAACGAGCATCGGGCGCAAAACGAGCGGGGGATCGATCATTCGCGCGCGCCGCGGCTGCGATTGCAGTCAATTAAACGGCCGTCAGCGGGCGGCGGCGCGAGCGACACCTTTTACAAGAGGCGCGCTGACCGCGCGCTCGAACAACGGCGGATTAGTCAAAAATCGAGAGCGAATCCTCCCCGTGTGTCATTTCTATGTCGGACGTGCCGCCTGCAGCCGTCAATCAATAATCGTAGCTCCTCGTCCTACATCCCATCCCTTCGTCTATCCGTCCGTCTCTCTCGCTCGCTCGACCCCGCCACCCTCTCTCTTTCTCGCTCGCTCGCGTTATCTATTCCCCTGCCCCGACTTCTTTTTTTTATGTCGCCTTTACTTTATTACTCTCTTTATCGTGCCCTCTCCCCGGCCGACTATCTGGCCGCGTATCTACCGGATGGTCTTGTTCCTTCTTTGTACTCCTCGCCGTTTCTCTCGCACTCGGCGGGCAAACTTATTTTATCTCGGTTTAGGTGGTGGAGGAGAAAGAAAAAACACTCATTCCGAAGTAAAGCGGACGAGAAGTACACGCTATGTAACTGCCGGGGCTCTTACCGTTTCATGCGGCCCCCTCGTAAATCCAATTTGGGATTTATGCTGTTAACGCGGGAGTTTAATCTACGTGAAATTTCGCCGGAATTTATCTTACTACTTTTCGGAATCGTCATGACGGTGCATCGGCAATGCCTCTCTCTTATACAATAAAATGCCAGGGCAATCTTTACGCGCATCGTTTTCATTTATCTACGCGTATGTGTACCTTTTTACGACCGATACTGACATACCACTTTCCGTGAAATAAATTTATTTCAATTTCGATATATCAAAACTGGAGGGCCGTTATGTGCATATACGAATTTTATTGAAAAATCTATAGGAAGAAATTTTTATCACCATCGACGTAAATGTTGAAAAATCAACAGAAATAAAGAAGCTTATCGAAATCCCACTTTCCGGAATCTTCTTACTCTAATCCAAAATCCAGAATGGCAAGCATTTCACCCGGCTGCAAATCAAGCGCCACTACTTCCTCCTCCCTCGCCCCCGCAGTGGCAGTCGAGAGAGAGAGACCAGCTCTCGCATATCAAATTTCGCGCCTGCGGGTTACAACTCCACCGGCGCGAAATTATACAACACCCCCTAATTTTCGCGTGTGCTCGTCACACCGCCCGACGAGAAATGGTCGATACCCGAGCCCCGCACAGCTGATTGCGCGCGCGCGTCAATCCGAGCGCTAGCCCTTTTCCTCGTCGCCGGAAAGATTCGTCGATACGCGTCAAGACTCCTCTCTCCTCCCTCTCTATCCTCCGCTTCCTCTCGCACGGCCGGGCTGTATACACGCTCCGTCGGGTATCCGTCGCACCTCGGCAGGATTTATTGACCCGTTGGCGGCGGCACACGCCCTCCGCGTCTCGCCGCACAACAAATGCGCGCCGGCCGTGCCTTCCTTTGCCCGATTCCTCGGCCGCAGACAACTGTACCCGTGGTGTCCCGCTTGAGCGCGCGCGCTCCCGGGATGGACGGACGCTTTTTCCGGCCTTCGTGACTCCGCGCGAGCGGCTCCCTTCGCCCCCCGCGCCCTCGGCCTCCGTCGATGGATGAGGCGCGCGTGGGCCGAAGACGTTTAGGAGTGAACTCAAGCTGGGGTGGCTATGATTTATCGAGTCAAGGTTAATTTTTAACGGCCGGGCCCGAGGAAATTAACACCCCGCGCGGAAACTTGTTAGACTTTGTTTATGACACTGGAATTGGCGGCGGAGCCGAAGAGCTGCCTATAAATAACGAAAAAATTTTTGAGAACAGGCTAAAAGATTGCTTTGGATCAGTCATTCCGCGCGATGATAAATGAAAGTCGGAGAAGTTTTTTTAGTATGAGAGTGCGCTGAATTTCGATATGATTTGCTCCGAATTCGATGATTCGAGTGCTTGCGTTTTAAAGCTGCATTTTGTATAAAAATAATTTGATGATTTTTTTTATAGTACTTGACGTCGCGAACGGCTTTTTATTGAATTGTTTAACGTTGAAAATGTTACGTAACTTATGAATACATGAATTGAACTAAAAGCAGTTTAGCATCAAAAAAGTTTTCGCAGTATGTGGAGGTCGCACGTGCACGAGCTGTTCCTCTTTTTATTTCCCCTCGATATGCTGCAATGCTGATGCATACGACGAGAAATTTTATAGGGCATATTGCGGCATTTTCCGAGAGAAATTGATGTATTTGATATCAACCAAAGCATTTGCGTGATTAAAAAAGTGATCGTATTATTGATATTAAAACTTTTTCGGTAGAACATTTGTAAACGAGATCAATAAATAATTTTTCACGGTTTACAGGTTTAACCACGCATGCGGTTAAAAACTGCTACTATAATTTTTATTCATTTATTCTTTTATCTTTTTAACGAACTCGTTCAATCGTTTTTACATTTTTCGCATAGAACATGATGCACAACGACTTCGTAGAAAAAAGTTGTTTTCGCTTAAAATAATATTTATTTCGATTTAGGTAAATCGAAGGTATTAATCGTCAGTGATCTATCGCTTCAAAAGTCTCATTACCCGCATTGTGTATGAAATTCTATATTTTCACCGGGCAACTCTCGACTCGTATTTCTCTTTATGAAATCCTCCTTTGTCGCGCTAAGTCAGTGCGGCCCAACAGCAGCTTTGATATCGTCAAAAACGCAAACAAAAAGCTGCAAACGACGACAGCAATGGGAGTTAAAAAAAAGGAAAAGAAAAAGAAGAGAAGAGAGAAAACGAAACGAAAAGAATGAAAAAGAGAGCGACAGGAGCAAAGGGAGCCGGGCGAACTGATTCTTATCGCGAGTCTACATTTTTGCGCTCGATTTATCTTCATATTCACCACGCTCGCTTTCCCACCCGGGGGCCGGCTGCGATATACACCGCAAACCGCGCCGCGGCCGAGAAAAATGATCCGCGCCATATTCCCGGTAGATCAAAACACATTTTTCGCTCGGCAGCGATGCATGTAGGTCGCGGCGAACATTACGCCCGTTTTCCGCGGGGAGCGCGTGCGTTCCACCCTCCCCGGCGGTGGGAATCGAATCGCGCCTAATCGGAGACGCGTGCGGCCCGATTTTTCCGGACGTCTCCTCCCTCCTCGTAGAGGGAGTACAAGGAGACAAAAAAAAATTGAAAAAAAGAAATGAAATTTCCCTTCGCGCTGCTCGAGCCTTCGCATTGTCTCCGGCGCGCTTATTTACGAGGCGGATGTTTCGCTTCGCGCGCCCGGTGTATCCCCGCAGGCCGATGTGGGACGGCGCCCGCGACGCGCGATTGAATCAGAGAGCTCCCCCGGCGAATCGTATCTCCATTTCCACAGTGCATCTCGGGCCGGTTCGGCTGCGGTTTTTTCCCCGGCCGCCGGGGGACGGCCTTATATTTTCGCGCGGAGTGGAAGCACAAAAGTCGTTTTGCGCCGCGGGATACGCTTTGCGCGCGCGAGCTCGTAAAACGTCGCGACGCCTTTCCCATCGAGTTTTTCTCGAGAAAATAGGGCGAATTAGTTCCGGTGGGATTTTGCGACGCTGCTGTCGCGGCTGATTTATTACGTGAATTGAATGAGAGCTTCTACTTCCTCGAGAAAATTAAAATGCAAAATTTATCTTCGCGGAAAATGGCTGGATAGATAATTTACTTTATAAATCTGAATATGAAATGTTCACTCATAAGATACTCGAGAGATACTGTTTTACTCAAAAGTATCTTTTACGTAGAATATGACTCTATTCATGTCTAATAAGAGTTTCACGAATTCAGATTTACAAAGTATATACTGAGCCATTGCAAAGTTTGACCGAAGACGACATGAGATAGTATATCTACGAGAAATAAATTACGTCGTCCCAAATAATTTCGGCTATCTAGAAGAACATCTCATCTCGACTATAGAGCTTGTGAGTAAAAAAAACGCGATTTTTTTTTCGAAAAAAGTGACATTTACATTTCTATTCAGATTTGCGAAAAAAGCGTGACTCACTTGTGTTCCAGATTTTGTTTGTATAAAGTTGTGGATTCTTTTTAATACTTTTAACATGCATTAAAAATACATTTTAATATATTAGTCTTATTATCTTGTTGCATAAAAAAAGGCTAGTGACCAATTTTTGAGCTAACGGTTTGAAATATTAATTTTCGTCAATAGTCTTGAACTGTGAAATAAATTTCAACTTTGTTCAATCACATTACCCGTGGAATGTGCATTCACCTGTCACAGACACTGGAAAAAATATGGTAGCCAGTAGACAGGTTTCTCTACTCCAATACATTATGAATTTCGAAAGTCTGAAGTTTTTTGAATAATTTAAACTTTTTCTTTTCTTCTCTTATCCTCTCTTCCCCGAGAACATAATAAAAAGAGAAAAATAGCTGACCGTAAATTTTTCATTTGTCGCAGCCCCAATAAATTTCTTACAAATCCTTTCAGCTTTATTACTCGACGCAACAGCTCAGTCGCCAATTGCTGACCTTTACGGACCCCGGCGTAGCCCGTACTGCGGCCGACTTTATTAGTCGCGCTGCCGTGGTCCGTCGAGGGTGCCGATCGTATAACCCGCGGAGATCGCGGCAAAAAAAGCACCCGGAGTCGTAACCCGAGGAACCAAACTCCCCTGCTTATTCGCTTTATTCGACGGCATTGCGCCCCGCGGCTTTCGCGTTTTTGCGAAAAATCGAAGCCGACGCTTCGGTCCATTAATTACGCGCCCCGGAGCTTCGATGGGCGAGGGATGCCTTTGTGAAGGAGGCAGGAGGAGAATGCAGGCAGTGGGCTAATTGAGTTTGCAACTCGCCCGCTAAAAGTTTCGCGGATTTGAACTTTAATCTCCCTGAAAGCAATCGCATCGGGCCAATTGCGACTCGTTTAAAATGCAGCTGCCGGCGATTAATTATATTGAAAGTAGGTGAAAGAGTTGACGCTTCCAGAAGTCGACGTGAGAAACGTAAATAAACAAACGAACTTAGCTGTGCAGAAATTTAATTTAATTCAATGAACGGATAGTTTTAATTTAAATAGTTTAACTTTTTGCGCAGAATACTCGCGAAAAACGCTCGATTAATACCCGATATCTTAATGGACTCGTTTGCTTATCACGTCGGAAATCGAGTAGATTTTTTTACCTCCTCGAATAATCAGTTTTCGGGTAACAAACTTGAGCAATTTCAGGCGCTTTCGCTTTTTGAAAGCTTTATAATTGAGTTCTCCAAACTTTTTAACGCGCCGCGATAGGGTTACCGTATAACGATTTTTCGCTCGGCTTGCGGAAAAAAACTGCGCGGCAGAAATAGCCGGTCGCGGGAGACGCGCGACAATCGACTTTCCCCAGTACAAAAGGGGGGGAAATCAAATTGAAGTCGCGAACGGAAGGGTACAGTCGCAAAAGTAATCTCGCTGCAAATATTTAATTTACTCAAATGTCGTCATTAACTGCGACGCGGAAATCCCGTGGAATTCTCCGAGGAAATACCGGCGCAAGCCAACTTCTGACCATTAGGCGTGTTTGTACAGCGCGCGCGCGGCTACTTCTCTTGTTTTGTTTGCTCTACGGGCAGACAGAGGAGATGCTGAAGCTTTAATGACAGTCGATTTCTTTGAGATAGTGGCGCTCCGAGAAAACCCCATCCCCCCGGAGATTCGCCCCACGCCGCTGGAACGAAAGACACTCGAATGGGATTGACTGTTTCTTCTCTGATTGAGAAGGAACTAAAAGCGTAAATGTAATGCGCGAGTAATCCACGATTATTCGAACTTTGATTCAACAAATGACTGTGCGAATAAAATAAGAATCTTCTCTTGAAAAAAACAAGATATTTTCAAAAAAAGATCTTTTCTAAAAGAAATTAATGGCAGGATCAAAAGTATTTAAAGAACCAATTTGACTTGATAATGGGTAAACTTCCCGTAGAGTGGCACAAAACTGCAAAATAATTTCGTAAAAATTTAATGTTTGAATTTAAATCGTCAAAGAATTTTGTATTTGATAAATGAATAAGTGAAATAATCATCAAGTTTTTTAATTTTTTAACTGTTCTGTAGTTTATATTGAATAATTTTGTTAAAAAACAATTTGAATCTTAAAAATTAGAATGCATCATAAATAAATGATTTAAGAAAACAACTGAGCGAGCGAAGCGCGAAGGATTTCACTACTAGAGAAAATATTTCAAAAGTTTCCTATAATGGATCTTCCATGCTACATCAACCTCACATCGAAACCAGAGACTCGGGACTTCAAAATTGCATTTTACGTAAGAGACAAGCCGGATCGATCGTCGGACGAGAGGTACAAACGCGATTTCGGGTCCCGAGTGCCTCTATCCGCGAGTCGGGCGCGGCGCGATGGCGAAATTAGCGGAATCATCGGAAACTAAGCCAATCGAGAGGCTCTCTCCTCTCTCTCCTCGCGAGTCGACGGCGCGGCTTTGAAGCTTTGTGACGAAGCTCCGCGCCGCAAGCGGGCGGCGGGATAGAGCGCGAGCGCGGCTAAGTGCCCCTTGACATTCGTCCGGGGCTGTTGACTGAAATTTCGCTAATGCAGTGTCGGGGCCGCGGCGCGTCCTCGCGCGTCTCCTCTTTTTTTTCGGCCGGTTTTTTTTTGTTCGCTCCCCCGGGGGCGCGGAGAGCAAGGAAAACACGAGGCGCAAAAATGTCGCGGCACTCGAGTACCGTCGCGTACACGACAATAAGCCGGCGCTCGCTTCTCTCTCGGCGCGCCGAAAATAGAATCGCGAGGGGTGCCCTCTCCATTCGATCCGAGTGGGAGGCGCTTTCGAATCGCCGAGAAGCGGCGTAATCCGATTCGAAGAGTCGGAACTTAGCGGGGCTCGCGACTTTCAATCCGCGGGGCACTCGCCTGGAATTTCGCGCTCGGATCCACCCCCGGCGCGAGCTGCTGGCTCTCTTTTTTTTTGTTATCAGCTCCGGTGCGGGGTCTTTATGCCGCGCGACGGGCGAGCTCGTCTTTTTCTTTCGGGCCGATTCCGACGCGGCCGAGGTATAGTGGATTTTCGAGCGCAGCGGACCGAATCGACGGCGTCGCCGGTGGCGAGCTTTTTAAATATGCATTGGCGGCGGCGGATTATTGGGGAAGAGATAAACTTTTTACGGAGGCGAGATGGCGGCTTGATGCGCCTGGGCATTGTTGCTTGATATATTTGCACTTTAAATCGAATGTGAATATTTTTGACTGGTCGATATTAATGTATGGCTCTTCGGTAGAGAAATTTCAGCAAAGTAATATCGTTGCTTTTTATGTGTGGAGAAATTTAATTCTTTACTACGAAAGATACATGAGTCTATAATCGAAAATATTTATTATTGTTTGCTATTGAATATCCATGATTTTATCTTTGTTTTTTATTCATTTCATTTTTATTATAGCACTTTTCTATTTGGAATAAAATACGAAATTCCCTTCGAAGCATACGATCTTTTAATGATATTGTGACAATATTATTGCAATATTTCTGTATATTATATTTAACGAGAAAAATACACCTTTCTGGATAATTAAAAATCAACTTCAATAGTAATGTACTTTAAAAAGTATCAACTGGACGATTCTTCTCCAAGTAATTGAAGTTGATTTTTAATTATTTAAAAAATCGTATTTTTGTTCAAAAGATGTAATTGCAATATTGCATAAAGTTTAAGTACACTTTAAATAAATTAAAAACGGTTTTTATTATTATGTACAGCTCCAGAATAAAATAATAATAATTTCACAAGCACTTTACTTTATTAATCATTCAAGCGAATCTTATAAAACAATATTTTTGTATTATCGAGTAAAAATGGAGAGCTACGTGGAATTTTTGAATAAAATGAAAGAACAAAAACCAAAATTTAAAAAATATAATAAAACAGTGCTTGCAGTATTACTCAAATGTACAACCTCTGAACGTAAATATTTGAAAAGGTTAACACTGCATTTATGTACTTTAATTTACGATTATAATATACGTTAATGTACTTTAAATATATACATAATTTAAATAATAAAATATCTACAATATCCACGAAGATAAAAAGCAAAAATCATAAAAAAGTACATTGATTTAATTTTAGCAAATCAGGGCATACATATTTATACCCCGCGTAAAACTTGGAGTTTTATCGTGCAAAAAAAGAACCGTTCGCGTATTATACGAACACACAAAATTTGTAATGCTCTCGGAAAACGAGCAAAGATCCCGGCTGAAGATGAGGCCATAATCCCAGGCGTGTGTTGCGCATCGCCGCGTGCGTTTCGCGAAATGACCGAGTTTCCGCGCGACGTTTTCATGGGAAATCAACCCGTCGCTGCGGGGCTAACAACCGGCCGTTATTTATGCGCCGGCGAAGAAGTGGCACGCGACGCCGCGATTTTCCCGATACAGCACGCCAGCGGCCATTTCGCGGGTGAACTCTTTTTTTATATACGTATATGCATACCGACTTCGCGACGCGCGCGCTGTTTTTTCAATGATCCGCGGGACATTAATAAATTGGACGCGCGATAAATCGACTTTTAAAGCGGCCGCGTAATTAAGGCCGCGTAAATGTAGACGTTGTTTTCGAATCGCACCCCCGGCGGCCGTCTAATTTCGCGCTCGCGCAAAGCGCGGCATTTGAATCTGAATCGCTGCGCGAATTTCAAGCGACCCGGGCGCCTTGTGTTTATTGCGAGGCCGCGCGCGGAGTGGTTTTAGCGCGGTGTAATGTTTGTTCGTTCGTGAAATTAAACTTTCCCCGCGTGTAGTCTGGAAATGATCGAATGATGTTTATATACGGGGGATTCTAAGCGCGAGAAGGCCAAATTGAATATGTAGACGGTAAACAATGCTGCAAAGAGCCCATTACATTAGTTGCCCGCCCGGCTTTGAATATGAATGCGGCTTTTCCTTGGCGCTCGCACGCGTCCCGCGCTTGATTATATATAATTAATTCTTCTGCACGCCGGGCACGGTTAATCTCGGGAAAATACGCGGTCGTCGGCATATTTTATTTAAAAAGCGCGCCTAAGGGGCGGGATTAATTTGTACTTTAATATTCGATTCGTGCGATCATTTGTCAATTATTATTTATAAGCTGATACACGCGCCTCTGATTGAGGGATAAATTTTAATTGCCAACGTGGATCGTTTACGGAGTGAATAATCGCCTCCCCCACTCGGCCGAATAAAAAATGCATCCTCGGCAAATTTCGAGGATTAAAGTTAATTATTTTTGCATGTCGACGCCGTTGTCTTGAAAAAGGGTCGCGCGATCGCCTCGCGGACCATTGCACCCCGACGGAACGAGTTTGTCGGCTTAGCGCTCGAATCCAACGGATAATTTAATTTCGATTTATCGGGATTTATTCGGCGCGTAATAGTGTTTAAACTCGCGCCGATTCAATCCGAAAGAGAATTGAAAGCTCGTTCGGGATCCCCTCGTTTCAGCGTATTAAATCCACATCGCGTCCGAAAAAAGAACGGAAACAAACGAAAAGAGCTCCTAAACGACCAACTCTTTACTTTTCGGGGTACGAAGAGGCGGGTGGGATTTTGGGAAAGCAGTCACGACC